>LGRX02001542.1:0-125297 GCA_001247695.2 Cymbomonas tetramitiformis
GATAATATATGATGACTACTCGATAATATTCGATGACTACTCGATACTGTTCGATGACAACCCGATAATATTCGATGACTGCTCGATAATATTCGATGACTGCTCGATAATATTCGATGACTACTTGATAATATTTGATGACTACTCGATAATAAATATGTCATGACATTATAAAACATAGTGTCATGTTCCGGGTTTTTGCTATGACACGAAAAAAGATGACGTAATGTCCATGGTTTTCGCTATGACATGAAAAAATATGACGTAATATCCAGGTTTTCAAGCGTGCACTCATATCGTTTGCACATTACGTAATGGATAGTCTGTATGACAGTATGACACCAGAAAAAAAAAGTTTTTTTTCAAAAACACAAAATTTCCGCAATAATGAAGGAATAGTAGTGAGATAAAAATTTCTTCATAATTCATTGATTTTGGTGCTGAACATGCCACAAAAGTAAATTTGGGACTTTTTTCCGGACAGACCTGGAAAAAATCCTATTTGGCGAGATTAGTACTCTGGTCGGGGACGACAGGGAAACGGCTCGGATTTGCAGCTTTCTAATCTAATGTCGAAATCGAATGGCAAAACATGACAAAAAAATTCAAAAAAAATTATTTCTGATGTAGAATTTCGCGAGGAAATCGTTTATGAAGTCAGATTATTGAAAAAAGAAACACATTTTATGGTATATTGAATTTTGTTCATTTCAAAGTATAGACTGATTCGTTTAAGAAATTATTCATAAATAGTAGTGCCGTCGGCACTTTTTATTACACAAAATCTTGTAAATTCATGACTGTTTGGTAATTTTTAAAGAGGTCAAAATGTTAAACGAAAACTTGCTCTTGATTTTTTTTCCGGTCATTTTCTATCGACATCTCCGGCGTTAGTAAAATATTGGGGGGGGATTCATTGAAAACTCATTCTAAACGTAGAATTTCATTAGGAATTCAAATATGAAAACCAAATTTCCAGGAAAACCCACATTTAATATGAATCTATTCTGATTTTGTATGCATTTTGAAATTATTCTTTTGATATATTCATCGTTAAAAATTGTATTTGTTGATTTCCCCCCGAAATGGTATTGTTTCGCACTCCAAGAAGAAGTTTCAAGGGAAAAAAGAAAGTTGCACAAACGCAAAAGAAGAAGAACTGATTGTAACCATCAATATTTTATTTTGCTGTTTCAAAGTATTTCTTATCAATTTCAATACCAATATAGTTTCTTTTGAGATTTTTACATGCCAAACCGGAATTTCCAACACCCATACAACAATCTAATACATTATCGTAAGGATTTGAGTAAGATTTGATTATCCATTCGAATAAATCGTACGGTTTACTACAAGGATGTTTGCTTTTGTAGTTTCCATTCGAAAATTTGATTACACTTCTTAGGGAACCAACTCCTGAAGGCGTTATTTCATATTTACATTCAATAACGCGGTTCTTGACCACATGCCCAACAGTTATGTACTTTACGCCATGTTTCACTTCCTTTTTTTGGAAGAGTGAGGGGATTGCAAGGTTAGATCCCGAGCCATACAGCTTCGTTGGGGGGACTATCCTTGGACGAACCTAAACGTAATAAAATGTTTTCTTTCGCCCGTTTTACTTCAGATTCGTGGGATTCTTGCTCCCCTTCTGCCAAAAATTCATCTGTGACGTCCTCACTTTGTGTCTCGAACATTGTTGTAGGTGGTGTGGTGAAATAGAATAGGAGGGGTCTTAAGTAGAATCACTGTGAATTTTCTATATTGACGGCACGATGTAGCGCGGATATTTCTCGATGAAGAATTATTTCGATCTGAAAGTTCTTGGCATAGAATAATTTCAATCTGAAAGTTCTTGGCATAGAAAAATTTCGATCGAAATGTTCTCGAGGTAGAACTCGATGTGAGATTTATTAAAAGTATGCAGATTCTACTTGTAGAACTTTTCGATCGAGATAGTTCTTCATCGAGAAATTTCCGCGCGAAATTATTTCGATCGAGATAATTCATTACCGAGAATATTTCGATCGATCGATTTTTTTTTCTCAGAGGCACTCAGGCCTTAAGACAAGGGTAAACCCCTTTTACGCCCTAACAAACGAATATGTCTCAAAATTCTCAGGGTATTACTGTTTCGGGTTCGACCGATGGTACGTGTAAACACTATAGAAAGGATGGAACTTTGTGCGGAAAGCCCGTAAAGAATGGGGACGGCGTGCGCAGATGCGGGTATCACACGCCTGAAGGACTCATAAAAGCGAAAGAGCGATTGGTTAAAGCTTTGGAAGCTAAACGAACCAAGGCTGAGGGGAAAACTTCACCAAAAATGAAGGCAGTTGTTTCCTGCAGCAGCCGGCCCCCAACCGTGCTGTGCTCGTTGATCCGCGCCACGTGCGGGCTGGTCATGACGCATGCGTTTGTAGGCGCTCTCGCCTGCGTATCAGCACGCATCTTTGCAAACTTCGCATTGCGCATCCAGCGTCTGGACTAGCCGTTTCACCGGGAAGTAGAAATAGTACTCCTGCGGGCGGTACACCTCACCCCGCGCCGTACGTGTCACACTGTATCTCTCCTCCTCGCACCACCCGACCGGCACTCCCGCCGCATCCCACGCGATGGGAACCCCGCATTTCTCCTGCGCTGGTTTCTTGGTCTCTGCTGGAAACGTTCTGTGATACTTCGGACACACATGCACTGCGTAGTCCCACACGGTCTCGGCACCAATCAGGCGTAGCATGTGCCAGAGCGACCCCGGTAAATTGGTGTTTGCTCCACCCAGCAGCATCTTCAAGATTTTCATGAACGTGTTGAAGTGCGCGTCTGTCCACTGCTGCCGCCGTTTCATGTCCAGCAAATACCACACAGCTTCCTGCAGCGTCACTCCGTGGGGGCTCGCCTGCCCATGCGTTAGAAGCGGATCCATCTTTTTGGGACTGAGTTCGGCCGACTCTGGCGCGTCCAATGTCTCCACTTTCGCTGGCTCCGGCGCGTCTACCGTCACCGCTTTCCCTGCCTCTGGAGGGTCCACCGTCACCTTTTTCGCCGGCACCGGCGAGTACACCGTCACCTCTGCGTGATGAGCCAGCAGCAAGGCGGCCGCCATAAGGGCACACGGGATCGTTTTTCCTGCCCGAGAGCTTCTTTAATTAATTATTTAATCGACGGTGGTCTGCGTCCATCTGTTCTCCGATACACGAGAACGAGTACTCGCCGATCGTGTCATGTCCACCGAGCGTGCACTGACTCGACGAACCATTTTACAGGAAGTCAGCAACCCCATCGTTGCGAGATATGGTCATGCGTCCAGATTCTGCTGACGACGCAAAAATAATCCATTGAGCTCTCGCCAACGTGGACTGTGCACATCTTTGAAATGAAAAAAAAATCGCTCGATGGGGCAATATAAATTTGACTATCTGTTTCATGACCCGCGCGAGCATGCGACGTGACACGACGTGACGGATCGCGTGCATGACAGTCGAGTGGCACAGTCTGAGTCTCAACGTTTCACTCGACCGATCAATGTTCTACAGAAGAGAACAGTCGAGTGACATGACACCACATTCGAATGAGGATGAACAGAGAGCACTCGCAACGCATCTGTTCATCTCGCAAGCGAAGGGCTCCGAAAGCAGGAGCTATGTATATTTTCGACAAGTACATTGGTATATTTGTTTGATTGTAAAGTTTAATTATCATCCATACAAGCTAATCGCATGTGCGTGCAGGAAGTTCGACAGAAGATAAAGCTTTTGACGACAGCCAAAGCAACCTGAGCTTGCGAACTCGATGTCAAAAGATACCGTTGCTCAGACTGCGGAGCTTAAGTCCCGGTCGTTCTTTGAACGCCACGCGTCAATATTGCTTGCAAAGCTGCTGCTTGCGGACTTTCTCTGCTGCACGCGTCGGGCTATTGCCCTCTGACCTCTGACCTCTGACCGTGATATCAGACGCACCAACCATACACCCACCCACACCCGCATATCGAACGACAGATATATATATATAGATATTTGTATCTATATCCCGCGTCTCTGGACGCGTTATATAGCCATATCAATTTTCAACTCACAACACTTTGAAAGTTTTATTGGAAAGCGTTCAAGAGGCAAAAAGGGCTGAAAGCCAACGCTATGTTTGGCGCTAGCTATGGAGCCAACTCTGCAATGACATACCCAAACTATGGCACACCGGCGTTCTCTCCGCAGTTTGCGCCATACACTCCTAACGCTGCAACTCCTTTGGGGCAACATCATTTCCCACAAGCGCATACACCTCTGGTCCCGGCGACTTGGCGTAACGACTCGACATTTCCTGTGCGAAATCTTTACCATGACACCTTCCATTCGCCCACTCCGCCGAATTCGCTTTCACTACAAGACCTCGAAGACCTTCTTATGGAAGATTTATTTGAGAGCGAGAACGATGAGGGACAACAAAACGGTGGCGAGAACGAGGAGTTTGCATCTGGAGATGAAGGATATGAGTCATTCGAAGACGGCGAAAACCAGAACCCGAATGCGCAGCAGTCTGCTCGGGAGAAAACTGGAAGGCAAATTCAAGGTCGCAAACTTGGTAACACCAACTCTGCGCTGATCACGCCGGAGAATGATAAGCGCGCAAAGAGTCGACCCAAGAAGTTGGGTCCAACCATGAAGGATATGGAGATCTTGACGCACTGCTGGCCTGGTGGAAGTCACGGGGGTAAAAGTCGGCCACAAGAGACTGGCGCATATCGCTATCGCAAGCAGATGATATCTAGTATACTCGCAGCGGCTGCCGCTGTTAAAACTGGCAAGATGTCAAACATGCCCGACACCGTAATGCTATCTTCCAAGCAGAAGGAAGTGAAGTTCCATGCCCACGATGCACTATCCGCCGTCTCAACGGAAGATTGTGAAGCAGCAATAGCGTACATTTTAAATCAGCAGCTCTGTGGTGAGTATTAAAACACTATGGCGGGTTGTAATATTTCTAAAAACGAGTTTTCTATTTTGCATGCCTTGTATATATTTGCAATAGAATAATGTGCCGTCACCTTTTTGAACAAACCAGCTTTCACAGTCTGCATGGTGAAAACATGATGCTTTTGTGTAATGATTATACAACACTTGCCTTTTCCTATGCTCAATTTGTTCATATCATACCATATTTGTTTGAAATGCTTTCGTGCTGCTGCTGTCTCAAGTGATACTCTGGATCTAACAAAAGGCTAAGTGGCAGGGGTGCAAGCCAAAAACGTGATTCAGCTTCTGGACCGAAATAATCCAGGCTCTAAATATCAGATTGAAGAGGACTATTTGAAACAACTCCTGGGGAGCGGAGCAACCCGCGGACGCTCCCGCCCCCACGAGCACGGAGGTTCTCGCGGCGGGAGAGCCCGCACCGGCGGAGGTGGTGTTGGCTCCGCCCCCAATCACGGGGAGCCCCGCGGTGGGAGAGCCCGCACCTGCGGAGGTGGTCGTGGAGGATGCCGCAATCACAAAGGGTCCCGCGGAGGGAGAGCCCGCACCGGCGGAGGTGGTAGTCGCTCCGCCCCCAATCACGGGGAGCCCCGCGGCGGGAGAGCCCGCACCGGCGGAGGTGGTCGTCGCTCCGCCCCCAATCACGGGGAGCCCCGCGGCGGGAGAGCCCGCACCGGCGGAGGTGGTCGTCGCTCCGCCCCCAATCACGGGGCGCCCCGCGGCGGGAGAGCCCGCACCGGCGGAGGTGGTCGTGAAGGCGCCCGCTGCCGCGGATTGGCCGGGGTGGGCGAAGGCCACGTTGGAGCAACGTGTTGCTTTTTATCCCCGTTGGGTGCATCACCGTGATCTGCCGCGGTTAGCACCGGTGGTGTACGTGGCGGGGGATGGGGTGCATGGGAAGGAGGGGTACACGGAAAAGTCCAAGGGGCGTTTCGAGAGGGGATCCGTCGTGTATCACCAAGGGCACAAGGGCGCGTATATAAATTGCGGGGACGATCTTGCACGTGAAAGACCGTGGGTGGTTCACCATATGCGGTGGGCCAATCCACGGCAGATACGCCACCCCGCACCTTACGCACATCTTCAGGATGAACCGGCTCAACCAGGGGAGCACGGATAAGGCCCGTGGTGCCGCCCACTTCAAGACTGAAGAGAGGTCGGACACGGTCAAGAATCTTCTTCCCGAAGCTCATCAACCTGCATAAGCACTACGGCTTGGAGAACGGTACGGCATTCTCTTTGTAACGCAACTACTGAGCATTGTCGGAAGGATCGACTCTTGGAGCCACCCTGGGTCCATGGACCTACCACCAAGCCCTTGGACCCAGCCTGGGTCCATGGACCTACCAGCAACCCTCTTTGTCTTTGAATGCTCTAGTGAGGTGGTCTTTGTGAGTGTACTGAAGTTCCATTTCGTTGCAACGCAACTACTGAGCATTGCCGGGAGGATCGACTTTTGGACCCACCCTGGGTCCATGGACCTACCACCAAGCCCTTGGACCCAGCCTGGGTCCATGGACCTACCACCACGCCCTTGGACCTAGCCTGGGTCCATGGACCTACCACCACGCCCTTGGACCCAGCCTGGGTCCATGGACCTACCAGTCACCCTCTTTGTCTTTGAATGCATTGAGCATGCTTGCGGTGAAATTGCTTTTGTCTAAGTGGTAGCCCCCAATTTCTTTTTGACAAGCTCGACGTCCGATTGTGGGCTCTTCACAGGTGTCTCTTTGCCTCCGATCGTGAGGCAATTGACGGCAAAGGATCTTCAGGGTGACATCTTCTCCTCGCCGAAGTACACGCAAGATGACTACGTCTTCGTGGACGTGCTTGCTCGGTGGGGAGGGGGTGCGAATGCAGAGCCGCAGGGTGGTGCGTCGGCGATTGCCGTCCCGGCGGAGGACGAGGGCGAGGACGTGGATACCGCCGGCACCCCACCGAGGAAGAAGTTGAGGAGCCAACTCGCGGGAGCCAACTCCCAGGGAAACCCGGCGGAGAGGTTGAGCCTCCCGCGGATACGGCAGCAGCCGGCGGGTAAGGTTGGTAGGGGCTTGAGCTCGGGTGGCGGTGGCCCGCAAACTTCAGCAAAGGGTCCAAAAAGGAGGAGATCCTCTGCTGGCAGCGGAAGCATGCCGGCCTCGGGGCGTGCGTCAACGAGGGGCGCGGCGCCGGCGTCGTCAGCCCCCACGGTGGTCCCCCCTCAACCGCTTGTCGCTCTGTCGGAGGTTACCGAGGCGGCCCCATCGGTGAGGGGAATCACGGTGGAGGAGCTAACGGCGGTGTTAGCGAGGCAGGAGGAGGCGAGCCAGAAGATGCTGAAGCAGCAGGAGGCGCACTTCACCCAGCAGCTGAAGCTGTCTGAGGAACGCCAGCAGCGGGCCTTGGAGCGCCAAGTGGCGGACTTCATGGCAAGCCCAGGGGAAGATGCGCCCAGCGCGCCGACAGCGGAGGCACCACCTACCCTCCCCCCCCAGCAGCAAAGCCCTCAGCAGCAACCTCAGGCGGAGCCTCAGGCGGTGCCGATGCTCCAAGTAGGACAGGATGCGTCCCAGCCTCCGTTGTTGCCGCAAGCCTTCCAACCGCTGCAACCCCAGCCCTTCTTGCTCCAGCAACCCCAGACGCAGCAGTTGCAGCAGTTGCAGCAGTTGCAGCAGCTCCAGCAGCTCCAGCAGCTGCAGCAGCTCCAGCAGCTCCAGCAGCCCCAGCAGTTGCAACAGCTCCAGCAGCTCCAGCAGCCCCAGCAGTTGCAACAGCTCCAGCAGCTCCAGCAGCCCCAGCAGCTGCAACAGCTCCAGCAGCTCCAGCAGCTCCAGCAGTTGCAGCAGCTCCAGCAGCTCCAGCAGACCCAGCAGCTGCAACCCCTTCTCCTGCAACCTCCCCAGACTTTGCAAATGCAGCAGTCCCAGCCCATGCTCCTTCAGCAACCACAGACCCGACAGCTGCAGCAACTCCAGCAGCTCCAGCAGCTCCAGCAGCTCCAACAGCTCCAGCCACTCCAGCAGCCGCAGCCCACGCCATTGAATGCCACCTCTGACTTCGGTAGGGCCTCGGGCGTCTCGATAGAGGAGTTGCAGTTTAGCATGCCACGATAGATAGGCGGTGAACTCCTAGGAATGTAGGCGATGCCCCCGTAGGGCATGCGCTTGTAGCTTTAGCACCCGCCACCCGGCAACTGCTAAGTGCCCCAACTCCTGCAACTGCAATAATATGCGTATCATTAGGGCAAAGTGAAAGTATTCATGTGATGATGCATTGTGATAACTTCTGATAACTTGCAATGACTTCTAACATTGTGATTTCTAATATTGTATATCACACGCGCCCGCGAGACATGCAATTTCTGATTTGCAACCATTTTACAGACGAAATTGGCTCCCCAGCACCCCGTGAATATGTCCCGATGTGAAATGTCGCTTCGCATTGCCTAGGTATGATCTCTAAATACCTCTCACAACGTGTAATAACTTCCCCGTATCATTTGCATATCTCACGCGCCCGCAAGATATGCAATTTCTGCTTTGCAGCCATTTTACAGACGAAATTGGCTCCCCAGCACCCCGTGAATATGTCCCGATGTGAAATTTCGCTTCTCATTGCCTACGGATGACCTCTAAATACTTCTCACAACGTGTAATAACTTCCCCGTATCATTTGCATATCTCACGCGCCCGCAAGATATGCAATTTCTGCTTTGCAGCCATTTTACAGACGAAATTAGCTCCCCAGCACCCCGTGAATATGTCCCGATGTGAAATTTTGCTTCTCATTGCCTACGGATGACCTCTAAATACTTCTCACAACGTCTAATAACTTCCCCGTATCATTTGCATATCTCACGCGCCCGCAAGATATGCAATGTATGTACGGCAGCCCGTCCGCGACCTGTAAGCAGCCCTGTGGCCACTACAATTATCAAAAATATAAAATATTGCCTCTAGATGATTTCTTTTAACCACTAAGTACTTCTTGAAACTTCTTGCGACTTCTAAATGTCATTTTCATCGATTATGCAATCCGGGCCCACCTAGCCGTGCTACATGCCTAAACGACCGCACGAGGTATGATTACGTTTGGTCAACAATCGGACTTCGGTTTCGTAAATCCTTCACGTTATGCTTTTGCTTTCAAGTGCATGCTTTCAATACACAATATACAGCAGTTACGGCTCTTTTTATGTTACAATTCTCAGTTCAGTTCTCATCCCCGAAACTGGTTGCACTTAGAGTTCTTATACATTCAGGAACTCTTTCCATAACTCAACTGTACTGAGTACTCCGTACAACAGGCTAGGCACCTCACATCAACATCATTCTGATTGGTCCTACTGTACTCCGTACTGAGTACTCTTGCATTTTGTACTTAGCCGTTTTTCTTGCTCTTGTGCTTGCCTCCTAGCACAACCACGACTTGTATATTGACGACAATATTACCGATGAAAATGGCGAGTGGCCTGAACACTGGGATGACTGCGGACCTTCAAAGTTTGCTGAGTGGCGAGAGAATGGCCCTTGGGTTGCTTTGAGCGACTTGAACGAGGAGAAGGCATTGCGACGCCAAACTCAAAAAAGGTTAACTAAAACCGAAAAAAAGCTTCAGGCATTGGAACAGGAAATGGCTCAGCTGCGCCAATTTCAGGCTGAGTTTATGCAATGGTCCAACACTTTTAGGACTGTTCCAGTGGCCTCTAGCCAGCCCCCTCCTCTGGAAAGCCAAAGTGCTGACCAGGGAGGGGCACCTGAATATTTTCCCGATTGCCCTGATATTCCCGATGGTGGAACTGAGGCCACACGCGAGGAAGATGAGGACCTCTGTTAGTTACAGGTAATGCCTGTTTTCTTGGGCACCTAAATATTGTAAGCTGAAAGTTTTGGCTGCGATGATACCTTTTGCAACACCGGCATGTGACCGGGATTTTAGCTGAAATAGACAGCCAATTGTAATAGTAATTTATATATCTTTATTTGTGTTTGTTATTTGTGTTTCCCCAATTTTGTTTTACACTTAGCATACATTGGCATAGCACAAGCATACATTGGCATATTATATATATTTGTGTACCCAATTTAGTTGTACCAATTTGTTTGTTTGTATGTTTGTGCGTACTCACACTTAAGAAATATATTTTATTTACACCTTTTTCATATTAATAATATTGGTGTCTTTACCAATATCTGAAATATTTGTGCGTATTAACACCCAAAAAAGAATTGTTTATTTCTGAAAGTCTTTTCTAATAAATATTATATAAATGAAGAAGTATTTGTGTTCCAACCTTTATTCCCAAAATGATTTTTGTGATACCAACTTTAATATATTTTCCAAGTCCAAAGTAAAAGAATACTCCTTTAAAAGAAAGACTTTCCAAAATGAAAAAGACTTTTACAATGATACCACAAATGAATTTATGAACAAACAAGTAAAAGAATACAAACTTCAATTAAACAATTTGTTTCAACAATTAGCCGAACTTCAATGTCTATTGGGCGCACCTTACGGTGGGTTTACCCACCGTAAGAGGTTTTCGGAAACCGCATGCTGGTGCTAGCATATTGTGACAACTTGGCAAACCCATGCTTTTTTACACACCTTAGGGGTTATATTAATGCATAGACTTGCAAAAAATACGAGACATATCGTATAGGTGTGTCTTATATACGCCCTAGTACCAAGGGGTCAAGCAGAAAAATGCCCCAAATCCTTACGGTGGGTTAACCCATTTTTTCATCTATGGGTAGATTTTAAGAACGCAGATCGCATCTGGAACATGCATATTAGAATTTTTCTATCATCTATGACACCTAGGGAACCTCTCTTAGATGGGGTTCAGTTATCATCTGATTATAGACGGAATTCTGAGGCGGTTTACACGAGGGGGTATGGCTTGAAAAATGCAGTGAATATGTATTTTTCAGGGTGTTTCGTTGTTTTCGCTTGCGGTGGCAAGTTTTTTCTACCCTGTCGGCGATCTCGCGGTATATTTTCCATTTCACATGGTGGATATGAGTCTAAAGGCAATGTGTGTCACGTGTATGACCCGATATAATGCTTCAGAATGATAATAAATAGCTAAGACCTTAGGGTATGGTTAACCCACCGTAACGCCTCGTTACGGTGGGTTACCCCACCGTATCCCCAATAGACATCAACCATCACAAATCAATCAAACATTTACAAATGAATTAAGAGATAAGGCATATCTTGTTGGAATTTCCTCTTATTTAGGATCAAGAAATTTCCAACCGGACTTAAATTATCCCGGTGGGTATGAACACACAACTTTCACTACGGCTCAACAACAATTAAATAAAGAATTGTTAAATAATAGATTCAAATTAGATCCACATTTGTCTAACTACGATGCAGCCGTTTTTAATAACGGAAATAATAAGGTTAAAATAGCATACCACGGGGCAAGTTCTAACCCGTCATTTTTGAATGAGGACAAAGTAGATATTCTTTCAGTAATTAAAGGAAAACATTCACAACAAAAATCTTTCAAACGCGCTGAAAATGTTTATTTGAAAACTTTGGAAAAATACCCAAATCATCAAATAGAATTATTAGGAACCTCATTAGGCGGGGCAAAAGCAATACACGTCGGTGAAAACTTTAATGTCAAATCAACAACTTTCAATCCATTTCTTTCTCATTTACATATTCCTAAGATTGTTGGAAATGCACCACAAAACATTCATAGAGTTGTAACTGATTGGGCAACTGCGGGAGCCTTGAAAATACCATCAAATTCAAATAGAAAGTTGTTTCATTATTTTGAAAACAAAAATCCTTATGATTTATTCAAACAACCCTATGAATATATAACATCTCCACATAATTTGAAACAGTTTTTTCAATTACCAAACAACAATAAAGTTAATAAAGTTAATTTATTAAAATCAACGTTAAACACTATAGGGACGGGGCTTGATATTTATACTTTTGGAAATGCTTTAAAAGATGCAAGAAATATGTCAATAAATAATGTTGAAAGTTATGAATTTAACCACCAAATTTCAGAAGATTTAAATCCATTAGGGCTATTAGGAGTAAATTTTGACATTGATGCAAATTATTTACACGACGATGCACCATTAGAAGCTAGAATGTTAGCAGATTATATTTCTAACAAAGGTCCTCAAAGAATGACAAATTTTAGTAGAAATGTAAATACATCGTTATCAAATAAATATACAAATATAAATAAAAATACAATAAAAGACAACAAAAAATAATATTTTGGTAAATTATGGAACGTGAACAATTAATGAAAAATGCTCAGATATTATATCCAAATTTATGTACATTTTATTTAGAATTAATTATTGATGATTATATGACCAACGAGAGCCTGGTTGGCCCCCCAGTGTTAAGGGGACGTTATGCTGATCTTTGGTGACTTTTGGGAGTAGTATACGGGTTCCTTCTTTGAAAAAAAATGGTAATACTGACGTAAAAATTGCGCAGAGGTTCCCAAAAGTACGGCTCTCCCCCTTCAGTATAACGGAAGTTACAGTGTGGCCGTGGCTGAACGCGCGGAGGTGTTCAGAAGACGCTTATTGATACCAATTGTGCCTGGGGCACTACGACAGATGCTCGGAACTATGTTTTTGATTGAACGTGCAAAGGTACACAATTCGGATTTTATAATATACTGGATCAGGGCCAGATTGAGGTACAAACGATAATTCGGTTCCGAGTTCTGAAGGCTAAACACTTCTCAAGTGCTCCACTTATTCACTCGTCACTCAGGTTGCAGGGTCAACCACTCGACAGCCGATGTCACACTTCGGCTCAACGTTCAATTCCCGATCCGATCTCATTTCTAATTCCGATTCGTCATTCTCGATTCAGATGTTATGTCGACAGACTGACACGATGACTGCCACACAGTACTGTCATACTACTGTACTGTCATACTGTCATACTGTCATAGTGTCATACTGTCATAGCCCTGACATCTGATATTCGGTTTCATTGTCTTTTCGACCCCGATGCGAATCTGACCATTCTTCGAGGGTCTGACTGAGTGCCACGATGACACCCCCACAGTACTGTCATACTACTATAGTGTCATAGTGTCATACTGTCATAGTGTCATACTGTCATACCCCGGACATCTGGTACTCATTCTCATCGTGATTTCAAGCCCAATTTCACTGTCATCGTGCCAATCCCAGATTACTCCCGATGACACACATACCGACGCATAGGCATATCGGCTCACGCTGTGCCTCCGGGCACAAAAATTATAAAAAAGAATTTATCATAAATAAAATAAAAATAATAAGAATAATAAAATGTAAATACGTTAAAATAAATCTAAATATAATTTATTAACAAGTTACGACACAACTATATTTTCTTGTGCAATCGAAGGTTGTCCATTTAATTCTAATACAAATCGAAGTACATTAGCACTTGTCGAAAAATTTCCATTTAGTGAACTAATTTGAAGTTCGAGATTATTGTTTCCTATAACATTCGATGAAGCTACCAAACTGAAAGGGTTACTTATTCCAGTAAATATAGCAAGACCCGAGCATTTTAGAATATATTCGTCTCCAATAATATTATTGACACCTTCATCAGCGTGTTGAATTTTGAATTTTACAGTATCTCTATTTAGTTCGTTGTCTTGTAATTGAAATAAATACATTGCACTAAAAGAATTTTCTGCAAATTCTAAAATACGAATACTTTGTCCGGGTAGTGGATTATTTCTTGGAAAATTTCTTATATCAAGATTTTGATATTGTAAAGTTTTTGTTTCAAAGACGTCTTTTACCGTAACTTTGCCGTTAGCTCGTTCAATATCATTTGTTGTTCCTTGTACATCAAGCCATTTTGAACTTCCCCCACTCGGTGCATTTCCATTAACGGTTGTACATTGTAGATTTTTACAAATCAAATCTTTACCGAAAGACGTCATTTTTATTCTATAATATAAAATAAATATAAGATATAAATTTATAATTTAAAATCAGGTTTAATCCAAACCAATATTCCCGAACCTGGTGTTGTTATAACTCTACTTTCCATACATACGCCAATAATTCCGACATTATTTGTAGTAATTTGGGAAGAATTGACTGAACCTCCCGGTGCACAACCTAACATTTGTCCTTTGACATAAGTTCCATCAATAGCTTTACAAGTTGTGAATCCTTTTGTGCAAACAAAACAAGAATTTCCTGTATTTGAATTCTGAACACAAACACCAATAGGCATACAATTTTGATTAGATTGACTTGCCGACGCTGAATATATTTTTACACCATTTACATTAGTAAAGTCGTCGTCAAATTGAACAATATCTCCAGCACTTATACTATTTCCGGTATTATTTTCAAAAGTGAATATATCACCGGTATGAGGAACGGGACTTGAAGGTAAAGTAGCTACATATGCATTTGTTAAATTTGTCAATGGAACACCTAAGGTTGTCAATGATGAGGTTGGGGTTGTATACGCCCAATCTATGCTACTAACAATTCTTATAGCAGTACAATCCAAATCTCCCGAGAAATTGATATTCGTAGCTGTATTATTCACGGCACAAACTTCAGCTAATGATGGAATACCACCGCTTGCACTGATTGGACCAAATCTCACTTCGTTGCTACTTGTATCATAAAACAAAACTTGTGTTTCGCTTGGAGCGTCGGGTGATTGTCTTATAGGTCTAATATAAGAAGAATTATTCACACTAGCATTAAGTTCAACACCACTTGCGTTTAAAATTATAGTGTTATATTCCATTTCAAGATTTAAGTGGTCAACGGCAAGTGCACATTGAATATGGTGAATGGTTTCCAAGTGATAGTGATGATAGTGATGAAAGTGATAGTGATGAAAGTGATAGTAATGAAAGTGATAGTGATTAAACAGAAAAATATTTTTCTAATTTATCATATTTATATTTATTTCGCCGGAAAGCTCACCGGATAATTCACCGGAATCTCACCGGATATGCATGACATGTATGACTAATTTATATATATATATATATATATATAAATTATATTTCATACATATATAATTATTTATACTCCGGACCCCATAACCGGTGTATATCTACTAATTTAAAATGAATATTGAAAAAGATCTTTTAATTGTGGAAGCCGATAATGATTTTTGATATGCACCCAACACCTCCGGTCCATGCATAAAAAAACGTAACTGAATGCTAGGAAGTAACGCAGTATCCAGGTAGTCAGGTGAAGATTCCCCTATAAATTGTAGGAAATTATTCAAAATATATGGTCTTTCTTCTTGATAATAACTATCGGTATTAACATTTATTTCTTGATTTTTCAAAACTCTTTGATAAGATACTTCTTTATTCAACGTTGTTTTAAGATTGTCCAAAACCGTTGATACCGTTGAATATTGACTCATGCCACTCGAAATAGCTATTCCACCGCTGTAAATTTCTACACGAGAAATCAATTTTTCGATTCCATTTGGCAAAGTTGTGATAACTAATCAGCTTGATTTGCGGCGTCCGTACAAGCTATGGCAGGATTGTTAGCACGACCTTTACAATGCATACTTAAACTTTTCAGATTACACAAAACATTAACTGGAAGATTCAAAGTGATAACACCGTAAGGATTTACTTCGGTCAAGTTTGTCGTTTCAAGACGAAAATACTGAGTACTATATCCACTTAGTTTTTGAAGTCCAAATGCAAGACTATACGGTAAAGACATTTTTTCTATAATATATATAATATAATTTTAATTCACATATTCTTTTAATTTCAAAGATAATGCATAATTTATGGACTGTTCAATTCCATTTTGGGAAACGGCGGTAGGAAGTAATCTTGCTTTTTTGTCCGTAAGTGTGATACGAAGAAATGTAAATTGTGATGCTTGAATGTCTATTGCAAAGTTTTCATCGTAATCTAAATAAGTAATAAATTGTTTAGTTAAATCTGAAGGTAGCAAAATTTTCCCTAAAATATCACCGGAAATAATAACATTCTCTTTTGAATTATTGGAAAGGTTAGTGCTTTCTAAATTGTTTGTTGGCAACGATGCAATTCTGAGATAAATAGCGTCATTTGTTTGCAAATTACCGGGAAATTTGGAAATAAATACTTCATTTACGGTTTCGATGTCAAACAAATCTTTAATCTGTGAAAAATCTGCTAAACCGGCAACTGATTTATTTGTTTGTCCGCCTAAGACTTGGTCTACATCATTGTATTTACCGGGAGAATTAGAAATATTATTTAATGCATTACCTAAATTACTCCCTGGCACTGCTTGAACATCACCGGTTATTGAAAATGCAACAAATTTAATATCGGGAGCAGGTTTGCTAAGTGTAATCGTAAAACGTCCTGAAATTGCATTGTAAGTAACATCAACGCTATCAGCAGGCCTTGCAAATCCAAAGTGGGCGACAAGAACATTTAAGATAATTGTTTCTAAAATCGATTTTAAATCATTTAAATTTGTATAATTTCCATCAGGTATTCTACATTCATACAAATCATCAGAATTTATTTTAGCAATATAGAAAATTCCATTATATTCATTAATGGTATACCAAGTCTTTGCAGCCGAAAAATTGTTTACAATTATCTTCAATTTGTTTGTATTTTTATAGTTTGTTAATTGTGTTGGTATATTGATATTGATAATTCTGGAATCACCAAACGATGAAAGGTCTTCACTTGATAAATAAAGTGTACGTTCAGATATTACACTCAATGTAATGAAACAACTTTCTATTTGAATTTGATGCTATTTTCAAAGCTCCCGCAGTGGCCCAATCAGTTACAACTCGATGAATATTTTGCGATGCATTTCCATTAACTTTAGGAGTATGTATATGTGATAGAAATGGATTGAACGTCGTCGATTTAACATTGAATTTCTCACCGACATGAATGGATTTCGCACCGCCCAAAGATGTCCCTAACAATTCAATGTCATGATTAGGATACTTTTTCAATGTGTCTAAATATACCTTTTCAGCTCTTAAAAATGAATCTCGTGTTTCATGTTTACCTTTAATCACCGAAAATATGTCCGCTTTATCTTCATTTAAGTAGGATGGATTTGACGACGCACCGTGATATGCAATATGTATTTGATTATTTCCATTATTGAGTACTACGGCGTCATAATTTGAAAGCTCCGGGTCGATATTGAATCGATTGTTGAGAATATCTTTATTCAATTGTCTTTGAGCGGTCACATATGTATTATGTTCATACCCTCCCGGAAATAACAAATCAGGTTGATAATTTCTTGAACCGAGATAAGAAGATATTCCAACATGGAGAGCCTTTTCCCTAAGACTATTGGAAAACGATTGTTGAATTTGTGACGGTTTTAAATCACCTAATTGTTTGAATAAACTATTTAATTGAAGTCTATATTGTTTATTGTTATCATTGTAATTTAACTCATACCTTTTATTCAAATCTGAAACTGAATAAATATTATTGTTATTTTGAAAACTGATTATGTTATTTGATGCATTGTAAACTTTGTCTTTACAAAAATCATTTTGAATGAACAACGGTGAGCATAATGAATCATTATTGGCAACCATGTTTCTATTGTAGCTATGTATTTTCATTATATATACTATAATGACTTCTAATTATTCAATATCACAATACACCAAAGATAAAGCAAATAAACTAAAAGTATATGTAAAAGTTTCAACTAATAAAAATAAAAAACTTGATGTGTTTGATAAGAAAAATGATAAGAAAATAGCAAGTATTGGAGCAAGAGGTATGGCGGACTACCCAAGTTATATTAAATCGAAAGGTATCAAGTATGCTAACCAAAGGAGGAAGTTATACAAGTTAAGACATAATAAAAACAGGAATAAAACAGGAACAAACAATTATTATGCCAACAAATTGCTGTGGTAAAATTGCAAAACCCATAATTCAATAAATGTCTGCTAATAGTTGACGACTTCTAATAAATTCTCAATGAACTCTCGTTAGCGAACGATAATTAATGGGTAGTATTAAGCACACCTCGATGTCGTTCATCTAATTTTTAGTCTACTCGATGTTTAGACATGTTCAATGACTATTCGATGCTGCTCGATGATTATCTTGATGGCATTCGATGACTACTCGATGATATTTGATAACTATTCGATGGCATTGCATGACTACTCGATGTTCGTTGATTATTTGTTAATATTCAATGATAAACCGATAAAAATCAACGATTTTGCGATAATATTCTATGATTACTCGATGACATTCGATGATTTCTTGAGATGAGGTAAACCACATTCGACAATATTTGATGACTATTCGACACTAATTGATGAGTGTTCGATATCATTCGATGACTATTCGACAAAATTTGATGACTACCCGATAATATTCGATGACCACTCGATAATATTCGCTATCTCCTCGATGATGTTCGATGATTATTTGTTAATATTCGATGATAAACCGATAAAATTCGATGATTTCGCGATAATATTCGATAATTTCTTGATATTATTTGATGACTATTCGACAATACTTGATGACCGCTTGATAATATTCCAAAACTACTCGATAATATTCGACGACTACCCGAAGAGTAGGTCCTTATGGTGTGATAACTTTAAATTTACCTGTGAACTCTTTAATAAATATGAAAAGCCTAAGTTTGCATTGTCAAGGTCGTGCTAATGAAACCAATATTGCTTGTCAGACAGCAGCACCGGCACAACCTGATGTAGTGATTACAACTTTGCCGAACGGTATAGAAAAACTTATTCAAAGGGTAGAAATGTACAGCGGTGGAATTCAGATTTCGAGTGGGATGAACCAATATTCAACGGTTTCAACTGTGTTGGATAATATAAATACAACGTTGAATAAAGAAGTTTCGTATCAAAGAGTTTTAAAAAATCAACAAATAAATGTAAATACTGATGACTATTATACAGAATTACGACCATATATATTAAACAACTTTTTACAATTTATAGGCGAAGCAAGTCCAGACTATATTGATACAGCATTATTACCAAGTATACAAATACGATTTTATATGCACGGTCCTGAAGTTTTAGGGGCATACCAAAAATCATTAGGAGCTGGAAATGGTTTTGTCGGAACTGGGGCAGCAGAACTGGCTGCAAATGCTTCTTGGGAATTACAAGATTTGCATTTTACAATTGAAACAATTACATTTTCAAATGGTGTTTATGATAGCGCCGTGGAACGTAAATTAAGAGAAGATTCATTTATTGAGGTGCCTTTTAAAAATTATTTTACATTCTTGGATTCCCAAACAAAAATGGACAAATCAACTAGATTTTCTTTATCTACTCAATGTTTAGATAATTTGTACGCCGTGCAAAGACCTTCAACTTATAATTCAACAAATGCAGGTTTGCATAAAATTGATAATAAAATTGGAGCAACTTATGTGCCGTCATATTTTAGATTTTATGCAGGAAAAATTGAATCTTTTCAATATAATATAATTTCACTTTATTATCCAAATTATAGAGCAATCGCTCTGGATGCCTTTAATTTACTAACTATAGGAAAAGCGGATAATTATTCTGTTGATTCTGGATGCAAAATAAATTCTTTGGAGAAGTGGTATAATTCTTATTGGACTGCTATGTTAAGGCTTAATATGCCTTCCGAAATGAATGTTCGTAGTCTTAGTGGCCTAGATACACGTGGTTTGAACTCTCAATTCTTCTTACAAACACAAGCGGGCACAGGTGCTTTACAAGAAGCTATTCCCGGTGGTGATAACGAACCTTTTGTAATTTGTGAATGTACTTCTACACTTCGCATAGGTATGGGTAGAATGATTGAAGTTGTTGTGTAAAACTTATTTATTTATAAATAATATATGGTTGAACAAGCTGGACAAATCAATTCTAAAAATCTAGGAAAGTCTTTAGGGAAAATAAATGTTACTTTACCAAATTTAATGTTAACTTCAGGATTTAGAAGTCCTTCAATGATGATGATTCCTTGCAAAACAATTCAAGATTTACGACCACCAGCAAGAGTTTCTAATGTGGACCCTATGTCAGGTTTCAAATCATATACATTAGGACACGGTGATAAAATTACAAAACAAAATGCTATGTTTTCATTTCCCAATATTCATCCATTAAACAATAAACTGGCACCTTTGGCTCCGACATTCTTTGTGAAATAAAATTAAATTATAGGGTATAGTATATAATGTCTTCATTCGGAAATGATTTTGTTTTAGATAAGAATATCAAAGTTAATAACGGTGTGTTTATTGGTGCTAAAGATAAAACAACAAGAACAACCTTTCAAATAATTGGAGCTGATATAAATATGAATATTGATGGAAGTCAAAGTGGTGACCCGGGTGATACATGTTTGAATGTGGGTGCAAAAGAAAATAAATTGAAAGTTAGATTTCAGGGTTTGCCTATCGTAAGTAGTATACTACCGATTATAGCCCACCACCAAATAACTAAATAATAAATACAAGAAATAATTACGTAATAAATAGGGAATAAATTACGTGATTAAATGTGAGTACGATAAAAAATCTACAATAAAAAATAAATAAAAAATCTACAATAAAAAGATAAAGATAAAATTGAAAGTAAATAAAAAGTAAATTAATTAATGTTTCAATAAGATATATGTTAATTGTTCTTAAATCATTTATCCAAATTCCCACCATATGTTTCCTTCATTTGTTTTCCAACCCATTTTTCCTATTTTCATTCTACCTTTACTTTTATGGTCTTGTAACCAATAATAAGCATTCAAGAAACATAAGCTTGGTAAAGAATATTTGTTCTTTTTAACTTGAGTTCTCGTACTAATTCCATTTTTTTCATTATCTTTTTCAAATTTTTTGATAACATCAAAAACATTGATGCAAGCATCTTTTAATTCATCACCTTCATATTTTTCATAATATCTTGTTTTGTCACTTATATTACGAAACATAAAAATAAAATCTTCCATAATTATTGGAGTCGGGTCATAAATAGAACCATCCTTACGTTCAATCCAACAATGTAAGTCTAATGTATTCATCTTGCTTGGTTTACACTACTGAGTTACACTCTTTAAATGGATTTTATTTTTTGAGGTTTTTTGTCCCCCTGAAAAAAACCGAAGAAATTCACACAATTAAATTAAAAGGAAATCTCGCAGGTCCTCGATTGTTATTATTTGTTGGTAAATTTGCAATAGGTCGTGATGTCACTTGTGGTGATTGAATATTTGCAGATTTATTTAACTTTTTCTTTTTGGAATATTTTTTACGAGGTTTCGTGCCTTTTTTGGAATGATATTCTTTGGCACATTTTTTTAATGTTTCGTTCCATTCAACACGAGTCATAAATGTGTATATATTAATATATATATTTTTATGGTTGATTAGCTCTACTTGCACGTTGTCCTCTTGTATACATTTGCGGACTTGCTTCTTCTTCTATAATTTCTACACCACTAATATCATCATCGTCATCATCATTATCATCGTCAGCCGAAGGTGTTCTATCCTTTTGACCTGAATTAAATAATGCTTGTCTTAAAAAAGGATTTATTGTCATTCTTTTTGATGGTCCAGATTCTCCTTGATTTATTGGAGTTCCTTTTTCCAAACTTTGTAAAAAGTCTTCTTCTTCTTGAAATTCAGATTCAGGTGATATAGGAGTGCTTATTGGAGTTTCTACATCAGATTCACTTAAATCTGCAAACCTTTGTAAATTGTCCGCTCTTGTATATTTTCCCGGAACAAAAACATTGACATCACTTCTTTTTAAATTTTGAATCAAATCAGCTGAGTTTATCAAAGGACTTTGGGAAATAGAAGTATAGAATTCAACACTATTTTGAGAAGGAGCGGTCATAGCATAATTGTTAGAAGCTAATTTAGAGTATCCATGAAATATTGATTTATTAGATGCAGCATTTCTAAAGCCTAATTCGTTTAGACAATATTGTTTGACAATATCATCAGTCAATATCTTTCGCATATATTTTATAATATTACATATATATTAATTGTTTCGTCTATTTTGTTGTTTATCCGCAGGATGAGGTGGTCTTAAAATTCTTCCATACCGCCTTAATTGATGACGAGCTTTACATTGAATTTTATTTCCAAATTGACGACCTTGAGGTGTAGGGTCTTTATATCCACAATAAACATTATTATTCAGCCTTCGTTGAGCCTGTGTTTGATTAGCTCTTACCATAACAATATATATAATACAATCGATAAAAATCATCGTAAATCAATTTCCGTTTCATTATCTTTATTATTTTTATTTTGACTTCTTGTCCTTTTAGATATTCGATTAGAAGATGAGACACCTTCTTTCCTAAGAGTTCTTTCTTGTTTATTTTGTTTAGAAACTAATTCAGAAACGGTAGGTTCATCACTGGATTTCTTATTATTAGAATTGTTACCTTGGACTTCCAATAATTCTCGTGGTTTATATCGACGTGCCAAAGTTTCTTTACCGTCTTCGATGATATAACTCAATCCTTTCATAGATTTTACTTTATATATTTTTGTCGACCATCGTTGAGATTCTTTATCAAACGTTTTAGTTTTAATTTTAATCCTAACTTTATCACCCGGTTTTATATCTATTTTTTCAAGAAGCTTAGTCAATTTATTCCTTTTCAATAAAATATTTCTGATGGTCTTTGTTAGGTTCATATTATCAGGAGTTGATTTATCGATATTTGCAGAATTTTGTGTACTATTATAATTTTTGACAACAGAATCCAAATAATCAATCCAGTTTACGGTGTCTTTACTTTTTTCTATTTTTTTAAATTTCAATTTTAATGTTCTATTGAATCTTTCTATCATACCCATAGTAGTATGGTCTTCGGTTTCATTTAAATAATGCTCAATATTGTTGTCCTTTAATAATTTTTTCATAGATTTATTTGTAAATTCTACACCATTGTCCGTAGTCAATACATTCATTTTTGAATCTTTTATTAACTTTTTAAAAGCAGGAATTATTCCTTCAGCAGAATCAATGTTTTTGTTATTTTTGTCTTTAACAGTTTTTGATTTTAATGGATATGCATAAGCCTTTCGTGTATTGATATTGATAGCCGTCAATATAACGGAGTAGCCTCTATTTTGTTTTTTGAATTCAGGAATAAATGCTAAATCAGTCTGAACATAATTCTTGTTAGGGTCTTTACCGTAAATAGGAAATAATTCTTTTCTATTGATTTTCTTTTTTTGAGAAAATGTTTGATTGACTTCAGTTGCTTCGATGGCTTCCTTAACTTGTTTTTGTGTGACCTTATAGCCAAGAGATTTTAATTTGGCCGTGAATGGTGATACAGCACTTAATCCTATTTCGGGGTCTAAATAAAAGTCTTGTATTTGTTTTTCAGTGATTGACTTGCTCATTATTATAATGGAATATCTTTATGTCCCCAGGGTAGGATATTAAATGTATCCCACTGAATATATCCTTTATCATAATTCAATGAAAATGATTTTGTTTCGCTTCGTGTTTCGATACCAAGAGCTGCATAGTGTTTGTTTTCATCAATTTTTCTTGGTTTTCTAAGAACATCATATTTCAATTCTACGATTTTTTCGTGATTATATAAAATGATGTTTTTGATTTCTTCATGATTGATACTTTGAGAATTTTCAAAATTCAATGGAAATCCTTTTACTTTAGTCATCGTTGTTTCATTATCGAATTTCAATGAATAACTCTTCGGGGCGGTTGCCACGAATTCAATACATGTCTTGTTTTCTAACTCGTCGGTCAATTCTCCAAGATAATCACCAAGTTGTTCTTTGAAGATGTGATTGGAACTTGTATTTTCAATGTATACCACTGAGTCGGTATCGTGATATAAAACTTTGTCGAATCCTACCTCGTCCATTAAATTGTATAATTTTATTCTTGCATGTGCAGTTGTAAAAACCCCAATAACTTCATTGACGGTACAGTTCGTTTCAGAATATTCACTTAATACATTAAAACCAACTTGATATTTAACATCACCAGTTTTGTTTTTTATTGGCTGAATTAGAACATTGTCATTTCTTGAATCTGATAAAATATCATAAACTTCAGCACTATTCATGAATTTGTTTTGTCTTTTATTTGGTTTCAAACAATATCTACCCCACAAGTTGTTGAGAAATAATTTAGCAATAGTTCTCAATCCTTCATTTTTATTTATTTTATCTTTTTCTAATAATATACCTTCCTTTTCAAAATATTTTTTAATATACAAATCTTTATCTTTTTCGCTTTGTACCCACTCAGGATAATCGTTTGCTTCTTGTTTGATTTTCAAAAATGTATTAATAAAGCTTTCAAAAATAGTATAAGATGTATTTTCCCAGTGGACAATCTGATGAATTTTTTCAATTGTGTATCCTTTTTTCAACGATAATTTTACTTCTTCCGTGCACCACGTTCCAGTCATTTTTGTCAAAGGAAAAGTCAATTTCTCCATTTTAGACTGTCCCAAGTTCCTCAATGGTAAAACTGCCATTTCCAAATCATTTGGTGGAATTATGGTGCATTTTATAACTCCAAAGAATTGTTCAATATCAGTGACTCCTTTCAAATCAATTTCTTGATATATTTTTGTAGGATGACCTAATGGAAATTTACAATATTTCAAGACATAAGGATACAAGCTTGTGAAATCTACATACCTAATGGTTTCTCCTTTTTTACATTTATAATACAATCTTTTGGGGTCTGTTCTCCCACCAAATAATGCATCTCTGAACACGATAGGTGTGTTATAACTATTTACGAAATCGATAACATTTTGGTCATTTTTTTGTAATTCTTTGAAATCACTTTCCCACATGATTTCGATATTATACCCAAGACTTTGAATTTTTTCTAATCTTTTTTTGGTTTCATCGTACAGTTGATGAAATGTTTTATTTGTGGCATAATTTTTTCTAAACATATTCTTACCATTTGTTTTTGGATTTCCGTGCCAATAATCACCAAGAAATTCATATATTGTGTTTGTTGCAGGGTCATAACCATCTACATATTTATTTCTTTCATTGTTACCAAAATGGAAATGAGGAATTTTGTATTCTTTGATTAAATTATCAATTTTATTTGTATGTTTTACATATTCCAACCAAATGTCACCTATTTTTGATTGTTGTTTAGCTCCTATGACACTATTCAAAATAGCTATGGAATTTTCAGGCATATGCAAATACCTATGAATTGTTTGTGTCAATGATGCAATCGTTAAATAGGCTGTGGGGTCAATTTCTTCATTTGTAATTTCTAAAATTTTCTTTCTATATTCCATCCATCCTAATCGTAAAATTCTTACATTACTTTGACAATAATCTAATATTTCTTTTTCCATCACAAAATGATATTTATTGTTTTTCATTTGCGAATACCAATCCAAAAATTTCGCTCGTGCATCACCTTTCATTTGATTATATCCATAGTACATTTTGTCCGGTATTAAACCCTCATATTTTTTATTTTCAGGGGTATTAAACTTGTGAGGGAAATAGCCTTTCTTCTCACCTTTTAAATCGAATGTTTTTGAGAATTTACTCAATGGACTTGTTAAATGTAGATAGCTGTCCATTAATGTCACGTTTTGATATTTTAGATACATTATTTTACCACCATTTTGAACCGTTTCAGGAATTTCATTCATGGTTGTCATTATATATTCTATAATAAGTACATAATCATACTTGCTTCCATTATGAGCTATGAAAGTAAATCCTTTATGTTTATTAGCAAATAAAAATTTGCAAGCTTCTTCAATATTGTTGTGAATAAATTCCTCTCCATTAGAATATTGTGTCACACTCAGATTCACTTCGTGCTTTGTTTTATTGTATGCTTCAAAATCAAAAAATCCTATTTTACTTTCATCAACAACATCTTTTGGTTTCTTTGGTGTAATGTAACATTGATTTTTATGTGTGCTCATGTCACAATATAATTTACAATTTAGACAAAACTCATACCCACAAATGTGCTCTTTTTCTTTTCTTATGTCATATGATTTTTTGCATTCACCTTTGCATCTATGAAAGTATAGACAAGCTGTTCCTTTTTTATGTAAATCATAACATTTTTTATTTTCAAATTTATTATTACAATCTTTACAATAGATTGCTTCCTCGCAGTTTAAAATCAGTTTGTTTCCCTTTTTTGAAAAGTCACACAATTTACTTTTGCATTTACAACATCTTGGTCGGTCGGCTATTCCATAAAAAGCTTCGATTTTCGTTATTGGTTCGTAGTGTCCAATACTTGAATTAAGATGGTAATATACAAAATTCCATTCAGGTCTATCGGGTAAACCTTCCTTGGATGGTGGGTACATAATTGTACAACCCAAATCAGTCATTCCATGAATTGTAATATTTCTATTGAATTTTTCTTCAAAGACATGAATATCATCAAATCCTATACCGTCTTGAGAATCAAATCCTAATTCTTGCATCAAATTTATACCTTCTTTTGTTAAACGATTTTTCTTATTATTGCAAACATTGTTATAAATATTGTATGTTATTTCTTCATTGTCTTTTTTATCTTTGTAATTCATAATAATGCAAGATTTAGCAAAACATTGTTCATCCTTAATTGTAATGCAACTTTTCTTTTGCTTCAATTCTTCCACAGATTTTGGCACCGACAATGGTTGACCTTTTCCATTAATTTTTTTGAAATTTAATAAAGAAATTGTGATGAAATTCACAGCCCCTCTATCATCTCCGGACTGAATCATTCCTTCTAATTTTTTGTAAAATTCGATTTCATTTTTTGCACTTAAAAATTCCGAAGAACCATCTTGAAAGTTTACACCAAACTGAAAATGTTTTACATCTTCCGAAGCTTGGTCAATTTTTTTATTAATCAAATTCATCCAATAATTCAAAGGTTTACTAAGAAATCTATTAAACTTGATTTTCATAGATACTCCGGAATTTCCACCTTTATCGACAAAATCTTTTGTAACGTCTTTATCCGTAAATTGTTCTTCATATTCTTGTCTAGAAAGCAACTCATTAAGGACTATTAAATCCTCATTTTCTTTTTCAAATTTCTTTATTTCTGATTGTAATTTTTGTTGTTTATTTTCTTTGGTAAATTCTTTGTCTATTTTCTTTTTTTCAATTTGATTAATTTTACTCCATTGTTCCTTTGTTAATTGTCTTAAACTTGATGCTTTCAAATTTCCGGCCCTATGGTTTTTGACTTTCTTGAGATTGGTTTTCGTTGCTTTGGTCAATGGAGCTTTGCCTTTATCATCTTTTTTGTCTTTATCATTAGACTTTTTCGGTGGCATTATTATTATACAATATATTTCTTATTACTAAATTGTAACGTATTCTTTAGGTGGTTTTTGTTACATTCAACCTTTCCAAAAATTTGTTTTGAATTTCCATATATTTTTCAAAGTCTTCAGGATTTTCTTTGATTTTATTGGAGAATATTTCAACAATTTTTACTTTATCTATACCATGCTTTTCCATCGTTGAAACACCGACATTTTTATTTAACAAAATTCGGTCTAAGGTTAGATTCTTTTGTAACAATGGTTTGTTGGCTTCATAATATTTCCCTTTGTCTCTCCTATTCATATCTAAAGGCTTTTTATAATACACCTTACCATTCTTAGAAGTAACCTTCATATACTTAGGAGAATGTGTATCAATTTCACTCATTGTTATAATATAGAACTTATAATCTTTAAGCAGATTCAAACACATTTTTATCAATATTTAATTCTTTTGAATTCATGATATCTCTTTCGCACTTTATACAAAGACAATCTAATTGTTTACATCGAGACCGTCTCATATTATATCCTATAGCATGAATTAAAGCAACGATAATTGTCCCAAATTGAAAGACATTACACGTATTTATTTCAAACATTATACATTAAACTGATTTTATTTTCCAGTTAGAGTAAGAGTAAGAGTTAGAGTAAAAGTTAAAGTTAGAGTTAAAGTTAGAATTTAAATCAAAGTCATTAAAAATTAATAGAAATGATAAGTAATGATTAGAAAATTATTTTCTTGTGTATTCTAATATGGGTTTCAAGAAAGGTGAAAAAATTACTGATGAGGCTACTTTAGAACGATTAAAAGTTGCTCGATTAAAAGCTATGGAAACAAGAAGAAAGAATTCTGAAGCCAAAAAGGATATCAAACTTGCTAAGGAATTAGAAAACAAGAAAGTGTTGGAGGCTGCTCAAAATAAAATAAAATCATCGATAAAAGAACCTGAAATTCCTGAAAAATTCGAAAAAAAATCAGAACCAGAAATCATCGACAAAAAATATGCTAAAAAATCAAAAAAGAAACCTGTGATTGTTGTGGAATCTGATAGTGAAACTTCGGGTAGTTCAAGTGACGATGAACATCAACCTCAAGTGATTATCAAAAAATCAAAAAAGAAAGACAAAGTTTCAAAAACGGAAGGAAAGCCAAACGCAGCACCTCCGACTTATCATGACGTTTTGAATTTAGACCCTCATTTTCATAAAACATTCAAATCATTGTTTCCAGAATTTTGAAAGAATATTTGTATCATTTATCTTTCCAATAGTCTTTCCCATAAGAAACAAATATCTCTTGATTCTTTTTCACATTTGATGTTAATCGAACATTTCCTACAGTATTTATTTTAGCATAATTTTTGCATTTGATTCTTTTGGCACTTTGAGGGGTACAATCATTGAACTTACCGGCAACTGCATTTGTTTTCGATGCATCATAAAACAGATTATTATTCTTTTTCCAAATATGTGTTCTTCGATTCAATGGAGGTAATTCATTCATTGTCAATCGTTGCGTGCCGACCGTGTATCGACCAACTAACTTATCTTTTTTCAAGTCTTCTTTGGCATATACCCCAAGACCTGAATTTGGAATACTACTTTCCTTTATATCTACTACTCTATGAACATAACAATAAGGACTATATTTACAAGTCATGTTTCTACATTGATTTCCACTACTTTTCGAAATAGCTATACACCGTTCACAAGATGTTTTCTTCATAAGTTATGATTTATTTTTTCAGGAATTATGAATTCATCAAATCGTTTTCGAAACATCGATGGATGATTGTCTTTCTTATGTAAATCGATTAATAGAAATGAATGTTGTTCATTGATAGCATGTGCATATACTTCATAGAAAGTCGTTTCGTCAATTTCACCGGCACAAGATTCATATATTTCTTGTAATTCTTTTTTGTCTTTCATTTTAAATACTCCTAAAGAAGTTGCATTATTCTTCACGGCCCGTGGACAACCACCAAATTGAGATTTAAAATTCTGAATAGCAATAAAACAACTTATTCCTAAAGCACCACCGGTTTCAAAATCAGCTATATGTCGATGTCTTGTGATAAAATTCAGAAATTTAGGAGTTCGAAACAAATTCGTTGATTGACAATCATCGACAAAAACAGCCAATATAGGTCGTTCACCATTATATTTATGGACGGGTTTTTCGAAACCGTCTGATGTCAAAAATTCTAACAATAATTCTGGGTCGATATCATCGATAAAAATATTTCTATTATTTAATTTATCCATCAACAAATTCCATTTTTTCAAGTCTTCATGATATTTCAAATATGTGTCTCTTTCTCCTTCGGCTTTTTGAATAATATCATTGATAACATTTGCACCATCGTCGGCTTCGTACACATCTTCGGAGTCGATGTCTAATGATTTCATTAATTTTTTGTTTGAATTAAATGTGGGACTAATAACAAATATACGATGTAATGAACCTTCTTTTTTTAACATTTTTAAATAATTAGTCACCGCCACTGATTTTCCGCTCCCTCTTTTGCCTATGAAAATTGAATTTTGATGAGCTTTTAACATGTTCGGTCCGGTTTTGATATTAAAAGCACTTCCATTTGGCACATCGATGTTCATATCTTTTACCTTTACAATCTTCATTAAAGATATATGTATAGTTTGTTTATTATTTTTTAAAAAGAAACTAAAATAATGATAAACTTGCATAACGATGATTGTTTTAACATTTTCCCTAACATACCTAGAAATTCAATAGACCTTTTCATTTGTGATTTACCATATGGTCAAACAAATTGTTCTTGGGACAAGATTCCTTTCGATTTAGATAAATTATGGATTGAATTAATGAGAATAGGTAAAAGACATTCAGCCTATATCTTTACTACTACCACTAAATTTGGACATACCATTATTGAAAGTAATAAGAAGATGTTTCGATATGATATCGTATATGAGAAAACAATGTCATTAGGCTTTTATCATGCAAATCAAATGCCTTTGAGAAGTCATGAAATGATATATGTCTTTTACAAGCATTTACCAACATATAATCCAATAATGATTGAAGGTCACAAACCTTATATAAGACAAGGTCAAGGTCCTCGGACAGAATTATACACTCATTACACCGATAGAACACCAACCATTTGTAAAGATGGAAAAAGGTATCCAAGAAGTGTAATCAAATTTTCAAATGGAAACTACAAAAGCAAACATCCTTGTAGTAAACCGTACGATTTATTCGAATGGATAATCAAATCTTACTCAAATCCTTACGATAATGTATTAGATTGTTGTATGGGTGTTGGAAATTCAGGTTTGGCATGTAAAAATCTCAAAAGAAACTATATTGGTATTGAAATTGATAAAAAATACTTCGAAATAGCTAAAGAAAATATTAATAGTTAGACCAATATTTATTCTTTATTTACATAGGTAAGACTATGCTTATAGTCATACACATATAGGTTAAAGGGAACATAAAGTAAACACTTCCTCACTTTTTTCAGTACGACAATATGAAAACACGAAACAAACTAAAGGAAAAAGCAAAAGTTGCTGAAACTATTTTTATCGACCGATGCAAACCGGAATCGGAAACGGATGAGGACGATAGCAACTTACTTATCCCTACCCCACCACCCCGCGATCCCTTCTGCCGACACCTCTCCGCGGAATCGCCCAAGCTGCCCGATGGGGGCGACGCAATGACGTGCTGGGAGTGTGAAATGAAAGTATGCTACTTTTGTTGTTATTTCAACAAAGGTAATGCGAAAGGCAGTGTTCACGTTTTTGACATAAAAGGTTTCGAAGACAAGGACTTAATATTGTGCGATGAGTGCACGGACTACCTTGGACACTTTGTGAAACTTGGCGAAGACGTTCCCCCTCCTTTTGACAAGGAGAAAGAACGCATTAAACAAGCTAACTTAGCACAACAGAAGTAGCAATGAGACAGTAAGACGTAGCAGTGAGTAGTAAGAAGTAGCAATGAGACAGTGAGACAGTAGACATAGCATACAACTATTAAATAATAATAGCTATTGTAATACAAGAAGTGTTTTTGTTTTTCTACCTACGTGTCTAGTTGTTCTACTTGTTTCATATAGAAGTCTTTCTCAATACGCATCGCAGCGAGCTCCCGTTCCATTTCCGTGGCACGCCCCTTTACAAACTGTAACTCTGCAAGAATGCCGGTGTAATCCGACAGTTGGTTTTCTATTGCAGCCATCCTGTTTACCAAGTCGTCGTTCTCAGTGGCACTCTTCTCAAGTTTGTCCAATCGCTCGTGGGTCTTAGTGACCCAGTCACTACCGTACGTGTCCCAAGCTTTGTTTGTGTAGTGTTTGACCACACACCAGACACTCCACTCTCCCATAAAGTCGTTTTTTAATGTTTCAACTACGTTATCAAGATATTGAATAAACTCCGCTGTTACACCAGATGGCGGTTTTGGAAACGCTGAAAAAGGGTCCTTAGCGGGATGCTCCTCAACGGGATGCTCCTCCTCCTCAGCGGGATGCTCCTCAGCGGGATGCTCCTCAAACTTCTCCGCCCCCGTTTTTGTCGGATGTGTTGCAAAAAGGTTTGCAGCCTTTGACTTAATGGGCTTGACTTGATGCCTTCCGCAGAGCCCATTCTCTTTGGCCAGTGATTTGCACGGCGTCCCCGTAGATTGTACTATTGCTGTACAGATAGACATTTCGCGACAAGAGGAAACAGTAGGGCTCTTACGATAAATGAATTTAAAATGTGTAACACGGGGCGCGAAATGTGTAACTTGATTTGAGATGTAATTTTGTAGGGTGATTCACCCCACTTTAAAGATATTTTTTAGTGACACGACACACTGTCCAGATTGTTTTAGGTGACGAAATAAAATCTATAGAAATAATTTAGTGACGGTGTGTTACTTGTAAGAATATTTTAGGTGACTCACTTTACTTGGGACAACGTACACCACATACAGGTAGATATTATTGTACATTAAGCTCGTGACACCATCAGATTTAAGAATTGTCAGATTTAATCTTGCGGTATAAAATTCGCTTAGGGTGACAAAGCGTACATGAAGATTAAAAATAAGTGACAGAGCACACAGAACGGTAGCTTGTAAAGTGACAAGGTTTTACTTGTGTTTCATAAATTCGCACTCGTCTTTGCTGTATCCCCCTCAGCGTTTAATAATATCAAATGTCTGAATCACAAGCGTGGGAGTCCTTTGAGGAGAAACCTACTTTTCCTAGGTTCAAGAAAAACATTGGGTCCGCCATGACCAATTATGGTGTCCATATGGACATAACTTGTGTTCTAAAGGATGCGGGTGGCCAAGAGCTCGCCAATTTCACCGAGTTCTTCACGGGTGCTCACGCTGTAAATACAGTAGTATCGTTTTGTCAAAACGACTTCACCACTTCTAACGCGATGGAAGTTTTTAACTGTTGCAGAGATATTCGTAAATTCAAGGAGAGGGAACAGCAGATATTAGCTCTGGAGCGAAAGGAGAAAGCACGAAAGAGAGAGTTTCGGATGGTAGCAGGATACGAGGGTTTTGAGAGTGCAGACATCGCTACTGAAAAAGTCAAGTCTGCTCAGACTCTGGCTGACGAAGCCACCGCAAAACTGGAGGCCATGAAGGCAAAGCTTGAAGCTCTGCAGGTTGAGAAAGAACTGGCGATTCTTGAACAAGAAAAACAAGGAGGTTTTATTTCTTCTGTCGGGGCGATGGGCTCTGCTGCTGTTGGGGAGATGGGGAGTGTGGCGTCCGCTGCTGGTAGGGTCGCTAACCAGTTTCACGATGCGAACAAACGTCAGAAAGTGTTAACAGAAGACGAAAACTAAGTGCACTGTTTTTTACTTCACAGGGACTGCTGGCTCATCCCGGAATGTTCCTGAGTCGCAGGAGTCTGACTATGCTGAGGAGATAGTTGAAAGACTAAAATCCCTTGAACTTCAAGTACCCGCAATCACTCAACCTGCAGAGTCTTTTCTGTGCCAAGTTTGTATGGACAGCAGCAACAACCGTACGGCCATTTCGAGTGGCTGTATAGCAGGCAATCATATATTGTGTAAAAAGTGTATGCTGCAAATATGCCAGGCCACTGAACCAACTGTCACCGATTTTTCTTCTTCTATTTGTTGCCCATTGTGTCGTGGGGACTGCAAGATCGCCATGTACTGCCGAAAGTACCGTGAGGACGAGTTTGTTAGACAGTGCTTGGAGGGTTTCAGACTTACCCTTCCCAGGTATTCTGAATATGATGACTCGTTTTCAAGTGCAGAGTTTACAGCCAATGCAGCACGGACTATTTCTGGTATGAAAACTGTTACCAAACAGTTGTACATTGCTTTTCTTCAGCGATGTGTAGACAGTGGTCTCGGGAAGTTTGTGCCTAGTCACTGGAAAGCACAAATAGAAATGGGAACAAGTGCTTTTGAAAACAATAGTAACACATATGTGTTTGGAGTGTATTATTTTTGTTGATATTATATTTGTATTTATTGTTGAAAAGTTTGTTTAAGACACCCAATTTACTCAGTCTGAGTTATAGTTGAAGTTAGAGGTGGAATTAGAGTTGGAGTTAGAATTACCATAATAACTTGTCAGCATAGTAACTGTTTGTTCCTGCTTTTTTTCTGTATTTATTGTGTCTTAATTTAAATAACTCTCTTCTTTTATTTGCAAACCGAATACCTTTTGACTTGATATAAGATGGATAATCCATCATACCTCTTGCTCCAATACTCGCTAATTTTCCATCAGTTTTCTTATCAAACACATCAATCTTCTTATCTTTATTTGTTGATATCTTGACATATACATTCAATTTTTTTGCTTTATCTTTAGTGTATTGAGATATTGAATACTTACAAGTCATTTATATAGTCTATGTTATTATATTAGTATGCAAGGGTCTTTGTGCTCACCATTGAATAATTTCTGCAACAATAAAGTGTTAAATTCATCGAACAAGATACTTAATTTTCAAAATAACAATAATGTTTATTCAGTTTCAGATTTGAATAAAAGGTATGAGTCAAATGAAAGTGAAAAGAAACGATATAGAGTTCAAATGAATAGCTTGTTCAAACAATTAGGTGACTTACAACCGTCACAAATTCAACAATCGTTTTCCAATAGTCTTAGGGAAAAGGCTCTCCATGTTGGAATATCTTCTTATCTCGGTTCAAGAAATTATCAATCTGATTTGTTATTTCCGGGCGGTTATGAACATAACACCTATGTGACCGCTCAAAGACAATTGAATAAAGATATTCTCAACAATCGATTCAATATCGACCCGGAGCTTTCAAATTATGACGCCGTAGTACTCAATAATGGAAATAATCAGATACATATTGCATATCACGGTGCGTCGTCAAATCCATCCTACTTAAATGAAGATAAAGCGGACATATTTTCGGTAATCGAAGGAAAACATGAAACAAGAGATTCATTTCGTAGAGCCGAAAAAGTATATTTAGACACAATTAAAAAGTATCCGAATCATGATATTGAATTATTGGGAACAAGTCTTGGCGGTGCGAAATCTATCCATGTCGGTGAAAAATTCAATGTTAAATCGACGACGTTTAATCCTTTTCTATCACATATACATACTCCTAAAGTCAATGGAAATGCACCGCAAAATATTCATCGAGTTGTAACTGATTGGGCCACTGCGGGAGCTTTGAAAATACCATCAAATTCAAATAGAAAGTTGTTTCATTACTTCGAAAACAAGAACCCTTATGATTTATTGAAAGCACCGTATCAATATATCACTTCGCCGCATAATCTCAAACAATTCTTTCAAATGCCAAAGAATAACAAAGTTAATAAGGTAAATTTATTGAAATCTACATTCAATGCTATAGGGACCGGACTCGATGTGTTGATGTTCGGAAATGCTTTGAATGACGCAAGAAATCTTTCATCAAAAAATGTTGCAAGTGATGAATTTAACAATCGAATTTCAGAAGATTTAAATCCATTAGGAATGTTAGGAGTAAATTTCGATATCGACAAAAATTACTTGCATGACGACGCACCCTTAGAAGCAAGATTATTGGCTGATTATATATCAAACAAAGGTCCTCAAAGAATGACATCATTTGATAGAAGTATAGATAAATCACAATCAAATAAGTATACATCCATCAATGAAAATATGATTAAAGATGAAAATAATAATCTTTTGGTAAATTATGGAACGTGAACACTTAATCAAAAATGCTCAGATTTTGTACCCTGATTTATCCACATTTCATATTGAATTGATTGTTGATGATTATATCAAAAGACCAAAACTATATGACGATATGTATAATGGAAATATTGAATTACCTTTACCATTGAATAGAGATTCAAAGGAAGATATTGAAATGAATAAAAACTATATTGATATTATAAATAGAGATAGTCATGAGTGTAATATCTGAACGTACACTTTATTTATCAAGTGAAGACCTTTCATCGTTTGGTGATTCCAGAATTATCAATATCATTATACCAACACAATTAACAAACTATAAAAATACAAACAAATTGAAGATAATTGTAAACAGTTTTTCGGCTGCAAAGACTTGGTATACCATCAATGAATATAACGGAATTTTCTATATAGCTGATACAACTTCTGATGATTTGTATGAATGTCGAATACCTGATGGAAATTATACAGATTTAGATGATATTAAAACTGTTTTAGAAACGATTATTTTAGATGTTCTTGTCGTTAACTTTGGGTTTGCAAGGCCTGCAGATAGAGTTGATGTTACTTACGATGCAATTTCTGGACATTTCACTATTACACTTAGTAAACCTGCTCCGAATATCAATTTTGTTGCATTTTCGATAACCGGTGATTTTCAAGCAGTGCCAGGGAGTAATTTAGGTAATGCATTAAACAATATTTTTAATTCTCCCGGTAAATACAATGATGTAGACCAAGTCTTAGGCGGACAAACAAATAAATCAGTTGCCGGTTTAGCAGATTTTTCACAGATTAAAGATTTGTTTGACATCGAAACCGTAAATGAAGTATTTATTTCCAAATTTCCCGGTAATTTGCAAACAAATGACGCTATTTATCTTAGAATTTCATCGTTGCCAACAAACAATTTAGAAAGCACTAACCTTTCCAATAATTCAAAAGAAAATGTTATTATTTCCGGTGATATTTTAGGGAAAATTTTGCTACCTTCAGATTTAACTAAACAATTTATTACTTATTTAGATTACGATGAAAATTTTGCAGTAGACATTCAAGCATCACAATTTACATTTCTTCGTATCACACTTACGGACAAAAAAGCAAGATTACTTCCTACCGCCGTTTCCCAAAATGGAATTGAACAGTCCATAAATTATGCATTATCTTTGAAATTAAAAGAATATGTGAATTAAAATTATATTATATATATTATAGAAAAAATGTCTTTACCGTATAGTCTTGCATTTGGACTTCAAAAACTAAGTGGATATAGTACTCAGTATTTTCGTCTTGAAACGACAAACTTGACCGAAGTAAATCCTTACGGTGTTATAACTTTGAATCTTCCAGTAGTATGATGTAGCGTTTGGCGACAAAATTTTCCCCCACCAACAAAACCCTAGGCTGCGCCTAGGGTTGGGGAAAAATCTTATCGCCAAACCCTACAACATCCTACTACCATCCAAACCCTAGACAATTCCGGTGAGCTTCCGGTGAATTTATCCGGTCCGGTGAGCTTCCGGTGAGCTTCCGGTGAATTTATCCGGTTCGGTGAGAGTTTCCGGTGGAATAAATATAAATATGATAAATTAGAAAAAAAAAAATTTATCATCTGTTTCTCCAATATTCCTTTCCATACGAAACAAATATTTCTTCATTCTTTTTTATATCTTTTTTTAATCGAACATTCCCGACAGAATTTATTACAGCATTATTTTTGCATTTAATTTTCTTGGCTGTTTGAGGAGTGCAATCATTAAATTTACCGGCTACGGAATTTGTTTTTGATGCATCATAAAATGAATTTTTATTTTTCTCCCAAATGTGCGTTCGTTGATTTAATGGAGGTAGTTGATTTGATGTCAATTTTTGTGTGCCAACGGTATACCTACCAACTAATTTATCTTTTTTTAAATCTTCCTTAGCGTATACACCCAAACCTGAATTGGGAATACTACTTTCACTTATATTAACAACTCTATGAACATAACAATATGGACTATATTTACATGTCATGTTGCGACATTGGTTCCCACTACTTTTAGAAATAGCAATGCAGCGCTCACAAGGCGTTTTCTTCATTAATATGACATAACATTAAAATTGTAGCTAAACTTCTACAATAAACATAAACTAACTTAAAAAATAAATATTATAACTTAATTTAATAAAATGATTTCGGTAGTTAAATATAATAATTTTGATATTGAAAAATTGAGTATTGAAAATGTTGATTTTACAAAAATAAAAAGTAAATCTAAACCATATAAGTTTATAAGTATTCAATATGATCAAAAGCCGTTATATTTGGAAACACCGAAAATGCATTGTCCATTTGGAGTGAACAACTTTGAAGGTAGTGACCGGTATAATATTTCGTTTAATTTAGTTGAAGATATGGAAAATATTATATTGGCTATAGAGGATAAAATTGTCAATCATATTTATGAAAATCAAATAAAATATTTTTCCAAAGATACTTTTAAACTTTCAAACTTGAAAGAACTTTTTAATAGCTCGATCAAAGTAAATCAAAATAAGAATTATTCAAATTTATTTAAATGTCAAGTGGATAATGCTGATAGTGATTTATATGATAGAAAAACCGGAGAGGATTTGGAAATTACAAAAGAGAACACAATGAATACAAAAATCCAATCTATTATTAGAATTCCTGGATTTTATATAATGAATAAAATGTATGGTATTTCATATAAAATTGATCAAATGCTTTTAGATAAAAATAATATTACAAATGAAAAAATATTTTTATTCACTGATGATATATAATAAAGAAATAAATGAGTAAATCAATCACCGAGAAACAAATACAAGATTTATATTTAGACCCTGAAATAGGCTTATCAAATATAAGTTCATTCACATCAAAATTAAAAGCAAAAGGTTATAAAGTTACACAGAAACAAGTAAAAGAGGCTGTCGAAAAGACTGAAGTTAATGAAACTTTTTCTCAAAAAAAGAAAATAAATAAAAAAGAATTATTTCCAATTTATGGTAAAGATCCAGATAATATTTATATTCAGGCAGATTTGGCTTTCATTCCAAAATTTAAAAAACAAAATAAAGGTTATGCTGTGATATTAACGGGAATAAATATAAATACAAGAAAAGGATATGCTTATGGATTAAAATCAAAAACTGTAAAAGATAAAAATAATAAAAATATAGAATCTGCTGAAGGTGTCATACCGGCAATGAGAAAATTAATAAAGGATTCCAAAATGAATGTATTGACAACTGATAATGGTAGTGAATTTATAAATAAAGCCATGAAAAAACTTTTGGAAGATAATGATATTGAACATTATTTGAACGAACCTGAAGATCATTCGACAATGGGTATGATCGAGAGATTTAATAGAACATTAAAATATAAATTAGAACTTTATTTTAAAAGTAAAGATACCGTCAATTGGATTAATAAATTAGATACTATTGTAAATAATTATAATGAGACAAAAAACATAGGAAATATAGATAAGTCTGCACCAAATGATATGAATGAAGACAGAATACTTAGAAATATTTTATTAAAAAGAAATATATTAACGAAAATACTTTCTAAAATTGATATCAAACCCGGAGACAAAGTTAGAATTAAAATTAAAACTAAAACTTTTGATAAAGAAACTCAACGTTGGAGTACCAAAATTTATAAAGTTAAAAGAATGGAAGGTTTGTCTTATGTAATAGAAGACGGCAACGAAACTTTAGCTAGAAAATATAAACCACGAGAATTATTAGAAGTAAAAGGAAATGTTTCAAATCAAAGTAAAAATAAAGATGAACCTACCGTGAAAGAATTAGTAACAAAACAAAATAAAAAAGAAAGAAAAACTAAAAAGGAAGGAATTTCAGCTTCAAATAGATTATCTAAAAGAACTCGTAGTCAAAATAAAAACAATAAAGATGATGATTTAGAAATTGATTTAAGATAAACTATATCCCTCAGGTCGTAATTGATATGGATTTATTTTATCAACTTCTTCCAATTGATCTTGTATCTCTTCAAACTCTAAATTAAGTTCATCCAAATTACCTTTTAAATTTTTAGTCCAACCTTTAGCATATACCTTAGTTTCAACTCTTGTTTCTAACCCTTGTGGACATAAGATTTCATTTTTATTATTTCTTTTCCGTTTTCTAATCACATTATATGTCAACTCAGCATATTTACCATCAATTTTATCCGTCAAATTCTTAACCATACATACCATTGATTCGTGATTAATAATTTTACTGTTTTGATGTGACAAATAGAATCCTTTACTTTTGGTAAGAGGCTCAGCATTTGAAAATTGTAGGGTGTAGCTTTTTGGTCCGGTCGCTGCATATTCAGTACATTCTTTTATAATGTTTCTTTTATCATCATAAAGTTCATTAGTTAATTCGCCCAAAAAGTCACCTAAATCATTTTTATATACATGGTCATTAACTCCTTCTTTTTCAATGTAAATACACGAGTCGGTATCAGTGTATAATACATTGTCAAACCCTACTTTTTCGCACAAATTATACAACTTTAATCTTGCATAAGCCGTTGTAAATACACCAATGATTTCACTTGTCGAACATTTGTCGGGTCCATCAAAATATTCATCTTTAAAACGATAATTCATAATACATTTCTCATTTCCTTCGATACCGGCAAATTCGTAATTCATTTCATATTCTTCGTCAAATATCATGGCATAAAAGTCGCTTGGTTCATTTATAATTTTAGTTTTCATTTTGTTCAATTGTTGAACCCATTTGCCCCACAAACTATTGAGGTAAAGCTTTGAGACCGCTCGCTTTCCAGGATTTTTTTTAATTTGAGATTTGTCCAAAAGAATACCTTCTCTTTCAAAATATTGTTTTATATATTTGTCTTTATCCATTTCAGTTTTAACCCATTCAGGGTATCCACTTGCTTCTTGTTTGATTTTCAAAAACTTGTTTACATAAGGTGCAAACAATTTAGTAGAACGCTCTTTCCAATGTCTTATTTCATATATTTCCAATAATTCATATCCCATATCAATTGCTTTATCAACTTCAATGGTACTCCAAGTTCCTTGTTGTTCATGTAAAGTGAATTTTAATTTACCATTGTCTCTACATGGTAACACCGGAAATTGTAAATTTTTGGGAGGTTTTACTTTACAATATATAACACCGAAAAACTTTTCAGTTTCATTTTTATACCTCGATAAATATTCTTTAACCGAAACATTTTTAAATTGTTCATCAAACCCTATTGGGTACTGACAATATTTCATGACCCACGGATATAGACTTGTAAAATCTAAATACCTCAATGTTTCACCAAATTTCTTTTTCCAATATAATTGCTCTGGGTTTGTACGCCCCCCGAAAAAAGCATCTCTAATTACAAGATCAGGTTTGTAAATTTTCATAAAGTCGATTACTGAATTTTCATTTATTTTATCACTTTTCCAATCACATTCCCAAATATCTTTAACAATATAACCCATATTTTCTAATTTTTCTTTTTTCGCCTTAGTTTTCCTATGTAAATCACCAAATGTTATATTAGTGTCTCTTGATACATTTGCTTTATGGTTGGGATTGTAAATTGCAGGGTTACCATGAAACCGGTCACCATTAAATTCGAAAATTTCATTTGTTTCCTCACAATATCCGTCCGCTATGAAGTTTGTTTTTGGAATTTTATATTCTCTAATTATTTTGATACCTCTTGAATGTTCCAAATAATTGATCCATTCAGCACACACTTTACTTTGTTTCTTAATTCTATAATAGCCAATGCTTTTTTTAGGCATAATGTCTTTTCGATGAATATGTTGTGCCGTTGATGCAATGGTCATAAAGTTAAATGGGTCAGTTTCACATGCTTCCAATAAAACACTACGATATTCCAAACATGATTTACGAAGTATTAAAACATCATTTGAACAATACTTTCGTAATTCATTTTTATTGTTCCAAACAAAATCTTTGTCATCACATTTTTCATTATACCAAATATCGAATTTTTCTTTATCTTCACATTTCATTTGTTCCGGACAAAAATAATGTCTACTAGGTATTTTCCCGGTATAATTCCAATTTTCCTTTTTGTTAAATAAATGTGGATAATATCCTTTTTCAACATCATTTTCTAAACCCCATGTTTTTGGTAACTTTGCAAGACCACAGCTAAAATGATTTATGCTATCAATTAGTGTGACTCCTAAATAGGACAGTTTCATTATTTTATTTCCAACTCTAATAATTTCTGGCATTTTTTTGTTATCATCAAATTGATGCATTACTAAGATTGCTTCAAAAATGAGCAAGAAATCATAGGCTTTACCGTTGTGTGCAATAAAGGTATAACCCTTGTGTTTTGGACTAAATAGAAATTCCAAAAATGAATGCATATCATGATGTTCGAATCCTTCGACCAAATTGTCTTCGCTTTTAGGATTTTTAATGTCATCTAAATATTGAGTAATTGCTAAATTCATATGATGTTTATAATGAAACTCTTTAGTCTTTTCATTTAAATATTTTGTCTCTTGTGTACATTCAAAATCGAAAAAGGCTAGTTTTTCAATTGGGTCCTTTTTATTTACTTGTTGAATATAACATTGATGATGATTCAAGTCGCAATATTCCTCACAATTCTTACATGTTGAATAACCACATATATGTTTAATTTTGGTTTCATATTGTGTGTGACATTCCTTGCAATAATGTATTTTGTCACATGTAGATTTTAGATGGTGGTTATAACAATCATTATTAAAAAAGTGTCGGTCACATTTTTTACAATATATTCTATGCACTAATTTTTTGTCATATTGATTTTTTTTATCTTTAAAAATACATTTAGTACTAAAACACCGTGGACATGATTTTGAACGAGTATCTAAAAATGCAACGATGTTGGTAATTGGTTCATAATGTTCTTGTTCAGCGTCATAACATATAAAGTATACATTTTTGTCATCATCAAATATTTGGTTGTCACCACTAGGATAAACTTTACGTTGTCCAACAACACTATGCTCTTGATAAACGACAATATGTGCATTTAATGCTTTCTCATATATTGGAGTGTCTCTCAAAACATCAATTTGCTTATGAGGGTCGATACCGACTAATTTTCTTATTTCATTTCCTAATTTTGTCCGTGTTTGTGGTCTTTTTGCGTGAGTTAGTGTTTTCCAAAATGTTTTGTTGGTTTCTTTACAATGTAAATTTTGCAAAATAGCTAGAGAAATATCAAAACATTGATTATTATTATTGTTCAATGTAATACAACTTTTCTTTTTGAATCGTTCTTCTTTATTTCTCGATTGTGGATTTGAAGAACCCCCTTTAATAGCTTTAACGGTGTGGACGAAAAGAGTAATACTTTTAATAAATCCATGTTCTTTTAATTTTTCACTTTGAGCTATTTTTTCAATAGCTTTTTGTAAATTTTCAGGATGATATCCTAAATAAATGTCATCGTTTTTTATTACATAATTATCTTCAAATTGTAACTCAAAGGATATCAATTGTTTGTCACCACTCGATGCTTCGGGAACAAATCTCCGTAAACCTTTTATTTCAAAAAGATTAAAATCTATTGGACCGTAAATATCTTTTCTAGTTTTGAATTTATCGATATACTCGGTGCGTTTACTTTTTTTAATTTCTTTGATATTTTTAATATCAGTTTTTACATTATTTACAAATTTGTTAACCTTTTCATTTTTCTTTTTATTTATATATTTTTCGTGAAATTTCACGGTATTTTTTGAAAGTTTTAGATTTTTCATCATATTTGTTTTTTATTTCTTTTTTCAACGATTTTTCATACTCATATTTTGTAACGCTTTCTTTTAATTTTCTTTTATTCCCTTTGTTAATAATCAAAAATGATTTAATATATTCTTGACGTTCCTTCTTACTATCATTTTTTAAATCTACATTAAGTATTTTCCATTGTGTAGGTGTTAATTTGATATTTGAGGTGTTAAGTTTGGACATGGGAGAGGCTTTTATAATATATATATAAGATTATTTCTTTAAGCTCAATTGGGTTAGTACATTGGACTAAAAAATCACAATAATTTTGAGTATTGTGTTAGTAATTCATACTGTTTTGGTATGTCGAATGATGATTTTTTAAGAGCTTGAATCATATCATCAATAGTGATATTGTATAATTTGACGGAATTTGCTTTGATGGGCAAACCTCTTTTAATTCGTAAATTTAATATACGTTGTTTTAAAACTTTATCTTTGTTAATCTTGTAATGTTTAGCCACATCTAAATTGTTTTTTTCTGCTGATTTTTTGTAATAAGTATTTCCAAACTTTGAAATAACTTTCTCCATATATATGGGATATAATATAATAACCAAAAATATTTTTAAATTGTTTAAGTTATATAAAAATGGACATTTTAAACAATTCATGTGATTTTCAAGCATTTGTTTCAGGAATTATTCTTATTATAGGGGCTGTTTTTACGGGAATTAGATATAGTCGTTGTGAAACTATAAATTCACCTTGTATAAATTGTAAAAGGAAAATACTAGAACAAGAAGAAAATACTATAAATGTTTAGAAATTTTAATTTCTTTTTATATCTATTATATTCTAATAAAACAATGGGTTACCGCAAAGGTGAGAAAATAACAGATGAAAAAACTTTAGAAAGATTGAAAAATGCAAGATTGAAAGCTTTAGAAGTACGAAAATTAAAAGCCGAAGAAAAAAAAAATATCAAAATTGCAAAAGATCTTGAAAAACAAAAAGAAATATTAGATGCAAAAGAAGTTATTAAAAATCACCAAAAACCGGAAAAGGACGAAATTGAAATTCAACCGGAAGTAAAAAAAGAAGTTGTGAAAAATAAAAAAATAAAAAATAAAAAACCAAAAGTTATTATTGAGGAAATACATGAAAGTTCTAGTTCTAGCGAAAGCGAACCGGAAGTTATAGTTAAAAAGAAAAGAATTTCCAAAAAAAGAAATAATAAAAATATAGATAATAGCCCTCAATCACCTCAAAAAACCAATACTCATTATGATAAAGCTTATAGATCATTATTTCCTGAACTTTAATATTAATAGAAAACTTAAATGTTACAAACTCAAAAATTAAAAAATAAAGATTATGAAATTAAATTACCGAAAGGGAGTGCTTTCAATATAAATACAAACCCAGATTTTATTAATATGCATTCCGTTATATTGGCGGTGGCAAAACGAGGTGTAGGTAAAACTTGCAGCTTTTCTAATTTATTAAGGTTAATGAAAAATAATAATGCATTAGACCGTTTAATTTTAGTTAGCCCTACATACCATAATAATCAACATTATTTTAAAGATTTACCATTGGACAATGAAGATATATTAGAACCTTCAATTGAAGCTCCCCAAAAAATAGAAGAAATTCTTGACACCGAAGCTCAAGAATACGAAGAATATCATGAAAAGTTGAAAAGATGGAAGAAATTAAATAAAATGTTAAAAGATAAAACAAAATCAATTCATGATATTCCAAATGAATTATTAATTGAATTTGAGGACACAATGTATAATCCACCGGAACATAAATATAATGGTAAAAAACCGGTGATAGCGGTTTTATTAGATGATGTACAAGGTAATGATATAATGTTACCAAGAGCTAAATTAAATCAACTTGTAACTACTCACCGTCACAAAGGTAAATTAAAAAATGGTGCTTTGGGAGTTACTCTATTATTTGCAACACAAAATTATACAAGTAATCAAATGGGATTGAATAAATCAATAAGAGGTAACTTAACTCATTTATTAGTTTTCAAAAATAAAAATATTAAAGAGTTAGAGAAAATTGCTGAGGAATGTAGTGGTGAAATAAATCAAGATACCTTTTTCCAAGTTTATGATAAAGCAATTCAATCAGCACATGATTTCTTATTCATTGATTTACATAAAAAGAATACACATCCAAGTAGCTTTAGAAGGAATTTCAATGAATTTATTATTCCAAATACTTTAAGTTAAAAGCAGCAAAAATTAACTACTATTATTCATATAAAAAGTGTCTCTGTCACTATTACCTAAAATATATATCCTACAAATTATGTTTTACATGTTGCATCTTTACATGGACTTTACAACTGAGCAAAAATATCCTGTGGTAAACACCCAGAAATAAAAAGAAGTTAGGACTTTTTGGAGATAACAAAACCATGCTTATCATGGTAAGACTTGTAAATCTCTTCCATCTTTTTGAACTTTGAAAATTTTTCCTGAAGTGTAGGTAGTCTGTTCTCTTCTTTTGCTGCTGCATAAAAATAGTCAAGGTTATGACCTATATGATCAAAGTTGATTAAACCCTTTTCAGCATAAGTTGCAAGAGAACCAATCCAAAAACCTTCCAAATATTGCATATCCTGCATCAGAACTTGCTCATAAGTGTGGTAAAAAAACTTTCCATTATATGACTCCTTTTCACTGCGAACTCGGGCAGCTCTCAAAGAGTTTATCTCTTTGTGATAACTCTCAGGGTCTTTCACTTGTAAGTTACCCATCCGTGTAAAGCCGAGTCTGCTTTCAGTGCTGTATGCAGGAAAGCGACCTATTCGCATGTTGACATATTTTTCTGTGTCGGTAAAACTTACCTCATCGGAACCACTTTCCACAAGTACTATTGCAGTTGAAGTATTCTGACAAGTTAAACACTTATACTTGTACCCTTCTTCAAACTCAACTTGAACAAACTCTGCCCGAGGTAGCAAAATGCCGTGCAACTCTCTTGTGTTAGGGTCATATTCTTCACCAAAAGAACTCAGTATGACTTCCTTCACATCGTCTGCTGTAAAAAATACACAGGAGTTACAATAGTCACACTTTAAAGCTGTCGGTGCATAAGTTTCTTCTGCTGGTTCTTCGGAATCGGACTCAGCTTCTTCGTCGCTGTTTTCAAAACGGAGGTGTTGACCTCCCGATTTGTCTTCGGCATTTTGAGAAGTGTCTTCCGAACGTAAAATATTCTCTGTGGGCTGGGTATTTTGTAAACCGTATTCCAACCGTAAAATATCCTCAGAGGGCTGGGTATTTTGTAGCTCTTTTATTTCTAGCTGCTGACACTCTACCATATTTTTCTCGACCTCAAGTTGTGCTTTAAGGTCGGCATTTTGAGACTGTGCAAGCGAAAGGTTCTCCTCAAGTGTGGCAACTTTTTCTTTTAAAGCGGCTATTGTATTATATTCGGCTTTTAAGTTTTTGACTTCTTCAGCAGACTGCTCACATATGGTTTCAAGTTCAGTTATCTTGTCACACAACTCCGCATTTTCGACTTGCAGCTTCTCAACGTCATCGTCGGGCATTTTAGCGTCTGTTGCTGAAGGAAAATACTGCAACCTTTCTTCTTCAGACTCACTTGATTCAAACTGCGGCTGCGAAACTGTAGTCACGGGGACAGGAAGAGTAGGGTCCAAGTAACGAAACTTCAAAAGCGCATCTACGCTCCCCTCAGAGTTTTGGCGCTCAAGCTCTTCACGCTCTTTTTCAGCTGAACCAACGGAAACTTTTAACTTTTTGTCGGCTATTCTTTGTCTTTCTTTCATTCTTTTTTTACTCTCTTGTTCTTCAGTGAGCAAGTGCCTGCAGTAATCGCGAAATAAAACATCGCGAACGCCCTCCGCTATAGCCGCCGATGCCGTGGTTGTAGCGTAGTCTACAATCGAGGGAGCAACGACAGTTCTCCATGTTTTACTCGTTGTAAACTTGGGCGCTTTCTCCCAACAACGTGAACAGTACAAGTATCTGCTTTTGTGTTTACATGCGGCATCTCCGGGTTCAATACGCGGATTATCGCGAACTTTGTCGAAGTTAATGCCTCCACACGGTACAGCTTTTGCAATAAGATACGTAGAGGGCTGAACTTTTGAATTGCAGTCATATTGCGTGTTATTCGACAGAGTTATCATTTTTCGAGCAAGTAAGTAACAAGTAAGTAACAAGTAAGTAACCTGTAAGTAACAAGTAAGTAACAAGTAACTCCTAAGTAACTCTCAAGTAACTCACAAGTAACTCTCAAATAACCTTTAATGAAAAATGCAATATTTTTTATCATTCATTTTATTTTTTATTTTATTTTTTATTTTAATTATTTTAATTATTTTAATTATTTTAATTATTTTAAATTTCTATTTTATTTAATAATTGTCACTATAAAGTTACTTATGAGTTACTTATGAGTTACTTAGGAGTTACTTGAGAGTTACTAGTTACTTACAGGTTACTTACTAGTTACTTACTTGTTACTTACAGGTTACTACTGTATACGATCGATGTTCGATACTCGAGCTTAAACAAATACGATACATGCTAAAAAATAATGTTTAACCACCCAAAATAATCAGTTAACAACTATGGCGAAAACACGCGGTGCGAAACGCAAGCAGTGCTCCCGTTTTCAATGCGTAATATGCAACAAAGCATGTGGGGGTATTCCGTTCAATGCGATTCCTCTCGCAAGGGGAGAGTGTTGCGAGTCGTGCCATACTTCAAAGGTTATCCCCGCAACCGTGGAACAAAATGCGGAGGCACAAGCGGGTTCTTCCCGCGGTGTCAAACGTGAACGCCAGTCCGATTCCGAACCCGAGCCTTCTCCTAAGAAGGAAAAGAAGAAACGTTTCCGTCCGATTGAAGGACCTGGAAAACAGGACAAGAAAGACCCTACTCCTTCACCCGAACACGCCATGCGCCTCCGAAGCAAAATAAAGACTGCTTATTTCAAGCAAACTTTAGGAGGTCGTAACATGCGTCAATCGGACGTCGCAACTGAATATAATACAAGGGAGAAGCATGGTACAGCAGAGGAAAGGAAACAAAAACGTGTAATGGATACAGCGTTGGAAGGTGTGGAATCGGGAAACGTGTATTATGGCGAAGCAGGGAAAATTCCTATGCAGGAACTGGGTCAATTTATTGACAATATGAAACACGTAGCTTACGTTGCCTTTGCAAAAGATAGTTCAGACGATGAGAAAGACCCCGCGGAGGGCACTGAGAAAGACCCCGCGGAGGGCAATTAGATATATTAATACATAGCTATTAAATACTTTGTATTATTTGTCTATTACTTGTTCTATTATTGGTTCTAGCTTCTAGTTTCTACCTCGAAAAATCCTATCAGTTTACCGCGTCCTGAATAGCCAGAGGGTACGAGACCTTGACAATATTATCGGTGTGTAAACACCCTCTGCATGCGTTGGGGTACCGATTAGCCCACTCTTCTGTATATCTGTGCTCGTAATTTAACAGCATATAGCAGGCACAATCGGTCTTGATACCGGCGTCCATATCCGCGCAGTACGCCGATTGCGAACGAAATATGCAAAACTTGCAACCTTTCCGTGCGCATTTCAAACAAATGCCGGTCTGTTGTTCTTCGGGTTTGTTGCAAAAAAAGTTGCTGCAACCTCTCGCAACTTTTACGTGATTATCAGGGTCCCGAACTCTTGTTGAAACAAACAGAGGCGGCGGGGGCGATGCCGCTGTCGCTGTCGCTGTCGCTGTCGCTGTCGCCGCTGTCGCTGTCGCCAAATGCGCTGCAGGCTTGAAACCTGCGGGCGCTTTTAAAGCAGCGCGATACTCTTGCCTACGTTTTCTCATAGCTTGCAGGTCTGTTACGGGCATTTTTTCTAACGCCTTCTGAATAGTCCTCGTTAGGACAATCGGCGACGCGGCATGCGTTTCAGCCTGCTGAGCGGCTTCCGATGCCTGCTGAGAGGCTTCCGATTCAACTAAGAGGTCTATAGTTACCTCTTCTGCAACGAACTGCTTACGGGTTTGACGGGTTTTCGGCATTTTTAAAAGTTGAAAGTTTGTCGTTTGTGAGGGGTAAGTTTCTGTGTTCGCAAGTTTGTGTAAGTTATTTTTACAAACTAGCAACAGTCCTATTGTAAGGGGGTCAGAGCACCCCGTCATTGACATTTATTAAAATTTATTTTAAAAATCATTTTTTTTATGAAAATATTATTTTTCTAAAATTTCGCGCTGATCATCACTAGCAAACTGAAATTCTCAAATTCCAAATACTTTATGAGATATTACGACTCTGTCCTTTCCATGCAAATTTTGTAAAACTCACTATCTAATTCAACCCCTATGTATTTTCGATTATTGTTTTTACAAGCAATTAAACTAGATCCAATACCCATAAAAGGATCACAAACAAGGTCATTTTCATGTGAATATGATTTAATTAAATATTCCATTAATTCTATTGGTTTAGAACATGGATGTTTACTTTTGTAATTTCCGTTAGAAAATTTCAAAACTGATTTTGGATATCGATAACCGTCTTCACATTTGGTCGGTAATCTAGCGCAATGTTTGGTATATATATTCGTAGTATTTGCACTAGATTTAAAATATGGCTTTCCGGGCGTTTTTTGCGGGTTAAATGTAGGTAGTCTTTTATAAAATATATAAATCATCTCGTGGCTTCGCAATGGCATCTGATTTGCATGAAAAAATCCTAAAGATATACTCTTAAAATATACTAAATCATATCGAAACCATGCTTTATTACTTTCAATTATCTTTTGTCCAAATTTAGTTGTGGTTAGAAAAATATAACATGTTTTTTCTTTACCTATACGCTTCAAATGTTTCCACAATAAATTTAAATCAATTATTTCTTTATCCCATTTACAAGCGGTTTGGTTATAAGGTAAATCTAATACAAATAAATCTACGGAATTATCATTTATTTTGGGGAAAATATCGAAACAGTTTGCATTATGAATTTCAAACATTAAATTATTAAATTTATTTATTTATTTTATACTAAACAAATTCTAAATGAGACCGCAATTAACCGACGCGTACACAAAACAACAATGTTTAAAAATGATGGATATAACAAATAAAGTACCAAATTCTCAAAAAATGTTTAAAAGTTATGGCAATCTTTCTAAAAATAGCTATAGTATGACCGTACCTAGTTCAAATCCTGAATTATTTTATTTTGATCTAACAAATTCTCCTATAAATCCTATGCATTTGACTAAAGAATTAAAACATGATTTTGATTTTCCAAAATATATTATGCAAAAAGAGTTGTCTTCACAATCTACTCCAATAAGTTTCGAAGAAGAAGAAGAATTGTTGAGTGAAATTGACACTAAAGAAATTAATTCAGGTTTGAAAAGACTGCGTGAAGATTTTTCTCCATCTCCGTTAAACACACCCGACAATCAAGGCGAATCTGGTCCTTCATCAAGGACAGTTGTAAATCCACTATTAAGACAAGCATTATCCTTTTCTTTAGCAAGTGATACAGACATTATTACCGGTGTAAATCGAAGAAACCCGACGTCTCCTAATAGAAATTTCTCACCGGCAAAAACACGTTCACGTACTACAAATAACAATTAAAATTTTTATCATATTATAAATTATATGTCTCGAGAAAATTGGATAAAAAAATTAAAAGAATGCTCACGTGAATATCATGCATCAAAGAAAAGCATAACCAAGTCTAAAAATCTAAAAGTTATAAAACCTTCAAAAGTATCCACAAAGCTTGTTGCTCCCAAATTACCTAATTATAAAAAATTACCTGATAATCAAAGCAAAGCTTTAGCCAAAACAATTTTCAATTTGGAAGCTCGCCCGTATATTCGACAACAAATGCAAATTGCTCGTCGTATTCGGGGAAATTTATATTAAAATGAAAATATTAATTTAATAATTCATGAATACATTTTGTGATAATAATCCTTCAAATATATTTTGTCAAAAAGCGAAATTTGTAGATCACACCAATTTTAAAAGTAATGATTTTAAATTTGAAAATAATAAAAGTAATAACAAAGATTCCACGCCGTTTGAGAGAATTCCAAAAATTAAAGATAATGATTTTACATCACAAAAAATAAAGAAACAAACGGCAGAATTATTGAATGCAATACATGCAGATTTCAAAAATATTCCAAATCAAGCAATAAATATTTTTCTTGGAAAAAATACAAATAAATTTGATAATTCCATTCAAAAAAAATATGCTTTAGCCGCAAATTCAGCCTATGCATTTAGTTACGACAATAAAGCAAAATTAAATAAGATAATGAGAGAGCTTCCAAATTTTCAAATAGACCCTACATTAAGCGGGAGAAATTCGGTTACATTAGTTAATTCTATAAATAAAGAAGTAATCATAGCATATCGTGGAAGTGACGCTGAATTTTACAAATTAGAAACCATTTCTAAAAACCCTAATAGGTTAAGTAATTTTGAAGATTGGTATGTGAATTTATTAACAACTATAGGCAAACAACGCACAACTCAAAGATATAACGAAGCATCCCAAAGATATGAAAATGTTTCTAAAAAATTTGGAAATAATTACAAAATTTCGGTAACGGGACACTCAAATGGTTCCGGTCAAAGCAATTTCATTGCCGAAAAATATAATGTCGAGGGTCATCATTTTAATCCAGCTATTAATCCATTGCAAAAACCGGTAAATACACCAACGGAAAAACAATATGTTTATTCAACGGAAGGAGATTTAGTTTCATTACCGGCAAGAATTAAACCACATCCAAATTCTAATTATGAAATTATTCATGTCAATCCAAAACCGGGAACTGAAAATGATCTTGTAAAATTACATGATATAGAGCAAATGTATACCGAAAATTATCCCCAAACCGAAAGAGTTTCCACGGCAAGATCTAGATTTGGTTTCGCAAATGCTATAGGCGGTTCAGTTATGGGTGGTTATTTTGGATACTATCAACCAACAAATTCTAAAGATGAACATTATTTTAGAACGACTCAAGGGGTATTAGAAGGTGCATTGTTAAACGAAGCGCCCCCTATTAATTTTACAGATTTTATGGATACCATGGGAGTTAAAGAGAGTCTAGAAGAAAAGAATTATTTACGGAAATATTTAGGGTTGCATCCAATTGAAGAAAAAAATATAGAAAAAGTCCCTAGTTATGACCCAATTACCGAAAAAATTAGAAAAATAACGGGTAGACAAAAGCAAGATAAAAAGCTATTTTCGCCTACAACCGGAGTAAGTTATGAAAATAGAAACATAAATTCAGGTAATTTTAAAAAGGGAATTAAATATGTTGAGTATGACGGCAATAGTTCAACACCTATAAAAGTCGGTGTAATAAATCCATAAGATATATAATATAAAATGGCAAATTGTAAATATAAAACTGTAAAAATTAAAAAGTCTACAAAAAAAGATAAAAAATTAATGGCAATTTTTGATAATTTAAAAACTGTTCATTTCGGTGCAAAAGGTTATACAGATTTTACTACAAATAAAGATATAAAAAGAAAATTTAATTATCTCAAACGTCATAAACTTAACGAAAATTGGAGTACATGTGATACTCCCGGTTCGCTTTCAAAACATTTATTATGGGGTAATTCCACTTTATTAGAAAAAAATATTAATAAATATAAAAGAACATTTAATTTAAAATGAATATAGAAAAAGATCTTTTAATAGTGGAAGCCGAAAGAATATTTAAAAATATTCCCAAAGCACATATTGAACTTTTAGTAGATGATTATTTAAATAGAACCATTTATTACACTGAATTAGCCAATGGAAATATCGAAATTTCTAAACCAAAAATTAGGGACACGGAAGCAAATATTAAAAATCAATCTTTTATTAGTATAGATAATGAATAATATAATTTCATCACGAACTATATATTTAAATAGTGAAGAAAATTCGGCAGGTGATTCTCGAAGAATAGATGTAAATATACCTACAACTTTATTAAATTATAGAGCTACAAGTAAATTACGTGTTGTCTTGAATTCCTTTTCGGCTGCTAAAACATGGTACACTATTAATAATTTTAATGGAATATTCTTTATAGGAAAAATCGATACTAATAAATTATTTCCCGTAGAAATTCCTTTTGCAAATTATACAGAATTAGCTCAATTAGAAACAGTTTTAAGTACAAATATAAAAGCAGTTTTAGATAATGAATTTGGATTTACCGGAACGGTTACCGTAGAATATAATGGTAACCCTGTAGATTATAAAAATAAGTTTAAAATTACTTTATCAATTGCAGTTCCGAATATTAAGTTTGTTTCTTTTTCAGTTAGAAATGAATTCAATGCAAACAATCCTTTACAAGCTGAACTACAAACTAAAGTTATAGGTCCAAGCAAATATAACGACGCCGACGAAATTTTAGGTGGACGTGTTAATAGACGAACTAGTAATTTATCAAATGTTTCCGAATTAATCGATTTATTTGAAATAAAAACACCTGACACAGTATTTGAATCTTATTATCCTTGTAATTTACAAACAAATGATGCACTATATTTGCGAATATCAAGTTTGCCTACTAACAATGTTGAGTCTACAAATTTATCCGCTATAAGTAGTGATAGCACTTCTTTGATTGCTAGCGATATTTTCGCTAAAATTCTTTTACCAAATGACTTGACTACAAACTTTATAGATTTTTTAAATCCCAATGACAATTTCGCTATTGACATTTCAGGATCACAATTGACTGAATTAAAATTTGTCTTGACCGACTCCAAAAATAGACCTATACCTTTAGTTTCCCCCACGGAAGCAAGGGACGGAAGCATAAGTTATTCTATGTCAATAATTATTAAAGAACTTTCACAATTTTAAATTTTTTTATTTATGTTACTAATATATTATATATAAAACAATGTCTTTACCATTAAGTTTAGCATATGCTCTTCAAAAGGTTTCCGGGTATAGCACGAATTATTTCCGTCTTGAAACTACAAACCAAGATACCGCAACAAATAATTCTACAATAACTTTGAATCTTCCTTCAAACGTAATTATAAATTTAAAATCACTTGCCATGCATTGCGAAGCTCGAGCAAACGAGGCTGATATTACCATTCCGGGAGGTGCTGATATTTTGAGAACAATGCTTCCAAATGGTTTAGAAAAATTGATCTCTCGGGTAGAATGTACGGCTGGAGGTGTGCAAATCCAGAGTGGTTTTAATGGTTATAGCACCGTCGCTACGGTTCTAGACAATTTACAAACTACTTTAAATAAAGAAATCAGTTATCAAAGAGTTTTACAAAATCAAGAAATTGAAGTGACCGACCTTAATTATTATAAAACATTTCGACCTTATATAATTCAAGAATTCCGTTCATTTATAGGAGAAAGCGAACCAAGCTATTTAGATACATCTCTTTTGCCACCTATTCAACTTCGATTTTATTTGCATGGTCCGGAAGTTTTAGGTGCTGTTCAAAATAGCTTGGGATTAGGAAATGGTTTAAATAACGCCGGTCAGCAAGCATTAATTAGCGGGGGTCAATTTACTTTACAAAAACTTTACTTTACAATCGAAACAATTACTTTCGCAAATGGGGTCTATGATTCCGCTGTGGATGCAAAATTAAAACGAGATGGCTACCTCGAAATTCCTTTTAAAAATTACTACTCTTTTACATCTAGTCATGATGGTATGAGTAAATCCACACGATTTAGTTTAAGTTCTCAATCGATTGATGAAATATATGCTGTCCAACGTATAGGGGATTATCAAACCAAATCTCTCGGTCTTGTACAAATCGACAATAAAATCGGTCCTACTTATATACCAAGTTACTTTGACTTCAAATCTGGAAGACTAGGAAGTGGACAATTCAATGTGAATAATCTTTATATTCCAAATTACCGAAACGATGCATTAGGATATTTCAATTCGATGTGTGTGGCGAAAGCTGACCAATATATGACAAAATGTGGTTGTAAAGTCAATAGTTTTGAGGATTGGGTAAACCATTATTTCACTTTTATGGTTCGCTTAAATATGCCTAGTGATATGGGCGTAAGAAATTTATCAGGTCTTGATAGTCGCAGCCTTAACACTATGATGTATTTAGAGACTAGTGTAGGTACAAACACAACTGAACAAGTATTAACAAATAATGAAGTGTTTGTATTTTGTGCGTGTACAAGTGTTTTGCGTGTAGGTGTTGGGCGTATGATTGAATTGATTGTTTAAATGTTTATTTATTATTATACATAATAAAAAAATGAATCGATTTCAACCAAATGACTCGCCTACAAGTTTAGGTGAAAGTATAGGTCAAAATAAAGCTGAATTACCACCATCTCTAATGCAAATGTCCGGGTTTAGACCACCTTCTATGCAACAATTGCCTTGTAAATCCATTAGTGACATAACTTTACCCCCAGCCAAAATTTCAAATGTAAATGAATTAGCTGGATATAAATCTTATATTTTTGGACATGGAGATAAACCAACTTTAAAAACTTCAATGTTTACCTTTCTTGAACATCCATTAAATAATCCTATTTTAAAACCCGCAAATTCTTTCTTTGTGTAATATTATATACAATGTCGTCTTTTGGAAAAGAATTGATTTTAAGCAAAACTATAAATGTGGGTACCGGTATGATTATTGGAGCATACAATCAAAATTCAGGTGACCAAGATAAGCTTTTACATATATTTCCTACTGATCGAACTAAATATATATGTGATGTTCGATTTTTTGCACTACCCGTGTCAACTGATGATGCTACTTTTGTAATAGATGGCGTAACAAGAAACTTACAAGGTGGACAAGTTTATAGAGATGCTACAAATGTTTTAAAAGTTTTCCCCTAAAATTTTTATAACGTATAATATATATGAGTTCTTTCGGCAAAAATGTATTTCTTACAACTTTAAACAATGTAACCGACCCTGGTCCTAATCCTACCCCCGACCCTTTAACAATTAATCAATTAAATGTAAATCAAATAGGTGATAATTCAAACCCTTGCCAAACAATTCATATGGCTTCAGATTTTTTATATCAAAATGATATCGATTTTATTGACAATTCTGATGTAAATAATCAAAGAGAATTTATGAAATTACAGACTGACGGTGATTTGAATTTAGTGAATAATATTAATTTTTATGATTTTATTTTAAATAATCCTGCAAGTAAATCAAAATTTTCGATAGGTTTAGATGAACTTGATAGTTCTTTTGAAATTAAATCTTTAGATCCTGTTTCTCAAACGAGATTGAAAATAGGAGACAATGGTATAAATGAATGGTCATTTATGCAATTAACGCTCGACACCGAACCGCTTGGAGCCGGTGTACTTTTAAATGATGGACCTTTAATTTTAAACACCGGTGATATTACTTTAAATTCTGGTAAATTTATTGGTGACGGTTCTTTGCTTCAAAACCTTCCTTCCGGGGCTAACCAAAATTTACAATCTGTTACCGACCAAGGAAGTACAACTACCACAAATGATATTTCTTTTACGGGAACCGGAAAACTTATAATAAATCAAGAAGAATGTGATGGGAATTTATTTAGAATTAAAGCGGGCACAGCGGGTAACGGGTTGGTCTCTATTGGCGAATCGACTCAAAATGATGGTTTTCCAAATGCAAACCGTTCGGTTTTGATAGGCAGAAATAGTGGGGCTTTTAATTGTTTGAACGATTCAATATGCATAGGCAGCGGAGCCGGCAACAATCAATGTAATGCTTTTGTTGTGAACGTTGGGGACGACGCAGGGCAAAGCTTTGCTTCCGTGAATTCAGTCAATATTGGCAAATTCGCTGGGGAATATTTGGCTGGCGAGAATTCTATTAATATTGGTGCTTTGAGCGGTCAAAATTCTTCACAAAGTGCTACGGCTATTGATAATACAATAATTTTGAACGCAAGCGGTCTTGAACTTAATGCTGGGGTAAATAATTCTTGTTATATTAGACCTATTAGGGCAAGTCCTGATGTTAGTTCAGAAAATTTACAATTATATTATGATTCTGCATCAAATGAAGTTAGAACCGGTGCAATAAATTCTGGAAGTATTGGTTCATTAAGTCAAGTTTTGGCTGTCGGTAATTCTGGAAATAACATTAATCTAACAGGAGATATAGATGCTACAAGTGCAATACTCACAAATAGTTTGAATTTTAGTTATGCATCAGCAACGGCTTCTATTACGAGTTTAGGAATTCCATTGACAACTTTAACAAATGCATATACGGCCTCATTACCAACAAGTCCGGTTCCTCATACAGGTGACGTATTTACTTTTAAAAATAACACTGGAGGAACAATAAATGCTGGTGATATTGTTCAATTTTCTGATGATTTTTCAGATGTAAATGGTGTAAAAATATATTCAGCGTCGGCAAGTCAATCTAATCAAAATTGTATGCCTATAGGAGTTTGTGTTCAAAATGCAACAACCGGAAATTCTTGTTTTGTTTGTACAAAAGGATTCACAACTTGCAAAGCTATTGATGGAAGTTATGTTAAAGGTCAAATGTTAGGTTGTGCTTCGGGAGGTTCAGTCAATTCTTCACAAATTACTACAAATAATGTTGGAATTATTGGCGTGTGTATGGAAAGTAAAGTTATAACAACTCCGGGTTCGGGTTTATTGGTTTGGATTAAACCTGATTTTAAATTATAAATTTATATCTTATATTTATTCTATATTATAAAATAAAAATGGCTTCTTTTGGTAAAGATTTGATTTGTAAAAATCTACAATGTACAACCGTTAATGGAAATGCACCGAGTGGGGGAAGTTCAAAATGGCTTGATGTACAAGGAACAACAAATGATATTGAACGAGCTAACGGCAAAGTTACGGTAAAAGACGTCTTTGAAACAAAAACTTTACAATATCAAAATCTTGATATAAGAAATTTTCCAAGAAATAATCCAATACCCGGTCAAAGTATTCGTATTTTAGAATTTGCAGAAAACACTTTTAGTGCAATGTATTTATTTCAATTACAAGCTAACGAACTAAATAAAGATACTGTAAAATTCAAAATTCAACATGCTGATGAAGGTGTCAATAATATTATTGGAGACGAATATATTCTAAAATGCTCGGGTCTTGCCATATTTACTGGAATAAGTAACCCTTTCAGTTTGGTAGCTTCATCTAATGTTATTGGAAACAATAATCTCGAACTTCAAATTAGTTCACTAAATGGAAATTTTTCGACAAATGCTGATGTACTTCGATTTGTATTAGAATTAAGTCGACAACCTTCGATTACACAAGAAAATATAGTTGTGTCGTAACTTTTTAATAAATTATATTTAGATTTATTTTAACGTATTTACATTTTATTATTCTTATTATTTTTATTTTATTTATGATAAATTCTTTTTTTCTAATTTATCATATTTATATTTATTCCACCGGAAACTCTCACCGAACCGGATAAATTCACCGGAAGCTCACCGGAAGCTCACCGGACCGGATAAATTCACCGGAAGCTCACCGGAAATGTCTAGGGTTTGGATGGTAGTAGAATGTTGTAGGGTTTGGCGATAAGATTTTCCCCAACCCTAGGCGCAGCCTAGGGTTTTGTTGTTGGGGGAAAATTTTGTCGCTAAACGCTACATCATACTACTTCTTCCAGTTAATGTTTTGTGTAATCTGAAAAGTTTAAGTATGCATTGTAAAGGTCGTGCTAACAATCCTGCCATAGCTTGTACGGACGCCGCAACCCAAGCTGATTCAGTTATCACAACTTTGCCAAATGGAATCGAAAAATTGATTTCTCGTGTAGAAATATACAGCGGTGGAATAGCTATTTCGAGTGGCATGAGTCAATATTCAACGGTATCAGCGGTTTTGGACAATCTTAAAACAACGTTGAATAAAGAAGTATCTTATCAAAGAGTTTTGAAAAATCAAGAAATAAATGTTAATACCGATAGTTATTATCAAGAAGAAAGACCATATATTTTGAATAATTTCCTACAATTTATAGGGGAATCTTCACCTGACTACCTGGATACTGCGTTACTTCCTAGTGTCCAAATTCGTTTCTTCATGCATGGTCCGGAAGTTCTTGGAGCGTACCAAAAGTCCTTAGGAGCCGGAAATGGATTTAATGGAACCGCGGCTGCCGAACTTGCTGCAAAAGCGACATGGAAATTGACTGATTTGCATTTTACAATTGAAACAATTACATTTTCAAATGGTGTTTACGATAGTGCTGTCGAAAGAAAACTAAAAGAAGATTCTTATATTGAGATGCCTTTCACTAATTATTTTACCTTTCAAGATACTCAAACGGAAATGACTAAATCGAATCGATTCTCTTTGTCGGCACAATCTTTGGATATGTTATACGCTGTTCAAAGGCCTTCAAATTACAGTTCTGTTAATGAAGGTTTGCATAAAATTGATAATAAAATAGGTGCTACTTTCGTTCCAAGTTATTTTAGATTTTATTCCGGAGACATTCAATCTTGGCAATATAATGTCAACTCAATTTATTATCCTAATTATCGTGCCACAGCTCTCGATGCTTTTAACTTGGTCACTATTGGTAAAGCTGATAATTATTCTGACGATTCAGGTTGTAAAGTTAATTCTTTAGAAAATTGGTACAATTCTTATTGGACTGCTATGCTTCGATTAAATATGCCTATGCCAGGGATGGGACCCAGAAATTGTTCAGGAATTGATACGAGAGGTATGAATTCAAGTTTATTTCTTCAAACTCAAAAATCATCGACCGCAGACCCACTTCAAACACCTTTGACGAATAACGAAACATTTATTATTGCACAATGTACAAGTATCATTCGTATTGGTATGGGAAGAATGATTGAAGTGGTTGTATAAAAACTAATTTAATTGTAATTATATATAATTATGGCTGAACAAGCGGGACAAATTTTTGCTTCAAACTTAGGAAATAAACCATTAGGAAAAGTCGATGTTAAATTACCAAATATGATGTTAACTTCAGGCTTTCGAAGTTCTTCGATGATGATTGTTCCATGTAAAACAATACAAGATTTGCGACCACCGGCAAGAGTTTCTAATGTGGACCCTATGTCAGGTTTCAAATCGTATACATTAGGACACGGTAATAAAATTACAAAACAAAATGCTATGTTTTCATTTCCCAATATTCATCCATTAAACAATAAACTGGCACCTTTGGCTCCGACATTCTTTGTGAAATAAATTTAAAAGTTGTAATATAATATATAATGACTTCTTTTGGAAATGAGTTTGTATTAGACAAAAACATTAAGGTAAATAACGGTGTGTTTATTGGTGCTAAAGATAAAACAACAAGAACAACTTTTCAAATGGTTGGAGCAAATATCATAATGGATATTGATGGAAGTCAAAGTGGTGACCCGGGTGTTACAAGTTTGAATATGGCTGCAAAAGAAAATAAAATGAAAGTTAGATTTGAAGGTTTGCCTATCGTAGAAACAACTAATGTTCCTCCGGTTGAAACTATTACACAAGTAAATGGATTATATGTATTCAAAACGAATCCAGCTGATAAATTTGGAATTGTATATATGAAACTAGCTCAACCGTAAATTTAAAACTTGTGTTATGATATATAATGTCTTCATTTGGAAATAATGTAGTTGCAAGTACATTTAATGGTAAACAAACTCCATCTACAAATGTTCCTGACCCTTTAACAATTAATCAAATAAATGTAAATCAAATAGGTGATAATTCAAACCCTTGTCAAACAATTCATATGGCTTCAGATTTTTTATATCAAAATGATATTGATTTTATTGATAATTCTGATGTAAATAATCAAAGAGAATTCATGAAATTACAAACTGATGGTGATTTAAATTTGATTAATAATATCAATTTTTATGATTTCATTTTGAACAATCCTGCAAGTAAATCAAAATTCTCTATAGGTTTGGATGAACTTGATAGTTCTTTTGAAATTAAATCTTTAGACCCTGTTCCTCAAACAAGATTGAAAATAGGAGACAATGGTATCAATGAATGGTCCTTTATGCAAACCACATTGAATGTAGAACCACTTGGAGCAGGTGTACTTTTAAATGATGGACCTTTAATTTTAAACACCGGTGATATCACTTTGAATTCTGGAAAATTTATTGGTGACGGTTCTTTGCTTCAAAATTTACCGTATCCTGCCGAAAATCAATCTCTTCAAAATGTTTGTGACATTTCTCCTATCACAACGACTAACATTACAGCAAATTCTTTTATCGGTGACGGAAGTCAATTAATTAATTTACCCGTGCAACCTGATACATCAACATTACAAGATGTAACCATACGAGGGTCAACAACTACAACGAATGATATTTCTTTTACCGGAACTGGAAAATTTACAATAAATCAAGATGAAATTGATGGTGCTTTAATTAGGATAAGAGGTGGTACTCAAGATGGTAAAATTCGTATTGGCGAAACAACAAATGATGATGGATATATAAATGCACAACGAGCAATATTGATAGGCAGAAATGCAGGTTCATTTGGTTGTGGAATTGATGTTTTGGCTTTAGGTTCAGGTAGTGGATATGACCAAGCTGGAAATTATTCGGTAAATTTAGGAGATGATTCCGGACAATCAAACGCCGGTGTAGAATCTGTTTCTGTAGGAAGATTTGCAGGCGAAGTTTTCAGTGGTCTAAATTCAGTTTCATTAGGTTCATATGCTAATAAAAATACAGGAGGAACTTCGTCCGTCAATAATACGATTTGTATGAATGCAACCGGTGTTGAATTAAATTCTGTAAATCCTAGTTCATTTACGGTGAAACCTATAAGACCAAGTCCAGATGTTACATTAGAAAACTTACAATTATATTATGATTCAGTTTCAGGCGAAATAAAATCTGGTGCTATAAATTCTGGAAGTATCGGTTCGTTAAGTCAAGTATTGGCTGTTGGGAACAGCGGTTCTAACATTAATTTGACCGGAGATTTGGATGCTACAAGTGCAATACTCACAAATAGTTTGAACTTTAGTTATACATCAGCTACGGCTTCTATTACAAGTTTAGGAATTCCATTGACAACTTTGACAAATGCATACACGGCCTCATTACCAACAAGTCCGGTTCCTCATACCGGTGATGTATTTACTTTTGTAAATAACACCGGAAATAGTATAAATGCTGGAGATATTGTTCAATTTTCTGATGATTTTTCTGATGTAAATGGTGTAAAAATATATTCAGCGTCGGCAATTCAATCTAATCAAAATTGTATGCCTATTGGTGTCTGTGTTCAAAATTCAAACACAGGAAATTCTTGTTTTGTTTGTACAAAAGGATTCACAACTTGCAAAGCTATTGATGGAAGTTATGTCAAAGGTCAAATGTTGGCTTGTGCCGCGGGAGGTTCAGTCAATTCTTCACAAATTACTACAAATAATGTTGGAATTATTGGCGTATGTATGGAAAGTAAAGTTATAACAACCTCGGGTTCAGGATTATTGGTTTGGATTAAACCTGATTTTAAATTGTGATTTAATATATATATATATATCAGATGTCTTCTTTTGGAAATGATATTGTTTGTAAAAATATACAATGTGATACGGTTAATGGAAATGCTCCTACCGGTGGTTCAAGTAAATGGACAAATGCTGGAAATAATAATATTGAAAGAACAAATGGAAACGTAATTGTAAAGAATGAACTGATAGCTGAAACTGTAACAATCAACGACAAATTGGTTGTTGAAAACACTATCGAGATGTTTAGTGGAGGTATACAGGCTGCAGCGGGTGATTTTACTGGTTGTGAATGTATTAATTTGCAAGTCGACAATGTTTCGGCAAAATCTGGAACAATTGTCACTGTTAATAATAATTTACAGGTAAATGGTGCTGCAAAAATCAATGGAAAAACAGAACTGGTCGCACCAGATAATACCACAAATCTTGATTTATTTGGAAATAAAACATCAGGTAATAGTTTCGTAAGTTTAAATACCTCAGGTGTAGATTTATCGAGTGTTTCAACGATATATTTTATAAATTTTCAAACGAAACCTGATTCAGCTGTACCTAAATTTTTTAGTATCAATATGAAAGGTGATATAATAGGATGTAGTGATATAGAATGCAATAACATTATAATTAATGCACAATTAGGTTCCAAGACAAATTTAGAATTACAAGGGCCAAAATCTGCTAATTCAACATTTATAGATTTGAATACATCACTGGTTGATATAGCAGCAGTTGATTCAGTGTATGCTTTGCAGTTTCGAAAACGACCTGATATACCATCAAATGAATTTTTTAGAATTAATATGTTAGGTGATATCCGAGGTGCTAATTTAATAAAAGCTGATGTTGTTCAAACTCCTTTCGCGGATATAAATATTTTGAAAGTAAATAAAGAATTGAATTATGAAGAAATTTCAAGAGTAACTACGCTTTCAGCACCCGGAAATGAAAATATACGAACCATTCAATTTCCTGATGATAGTTTCATTATTTACTTGGATTTTGCTACTATAGCTACTGATGGTACAGACGATATCAAGTTCAAGATAACACACGCCGATACTTCAATTCAACCAAAGATTGGTACGGAATATCTTTTGAGATGTTCAACGATAACGGTCAATACCACAAAAGCAAAAAGATTTACATTAAATTCAAGTGTAAATTATATTGAAGCTGATGACGAAGTTGAGTTAAGAATAACGGACATTTCCGGTGAACAATTTGCAAATAACACTTTACGTTTTGTATTGGAATTGATACGTATACCGTATATTTAGTAATAAATTTCTTCGGTTTTTTTCAAGGGGACAAAAAACCTCAAAAATAAAATCCACTTAAAGAGTGTAACTTAATAGGGTAAACAAAGCAAGATGAATACTAATGATAACAAACATTGTTGTATTTGCCTTGAGTCTTTTGACAAGTATGATTTCATTTGCCAAAGTTGTAACGAAGGATTAATATGTGATGATTGTACTTATGAGTTGGGAGATAATATTGAGGAAATTGAAAAGTGTCCTATTTGTAGGACATTAAACTATCGTCACCATTATAAATGTGTGATAAGCAATTTGCTTTACTCCCAAATATTGCCCGATATTGGTTTGTGCTACTTGGAAGATGAAAATTCAAAAGCTTTGAGTGTGGCAAGAAGGAATGTCTTAGGTGAAGATAAATATGATTATCTAAAGGTTAAAATTTATGCATGTGGTAGAATAGATATCCATAATATAGATTATTCAATTAATATTGACACAAGATGTGAGGAAATGTATGAGGCATATAATAAAATGTTAATAGAGGAAAATGAAAAAGAAAAAGAAATGTTCTTAAAACAACTTCCATTAAATCTTGAATCTTACAAAAACCAAGTTAAAGAAAAACTAAAAAATTTACCGATTTCAAAAGTATGTTATTGGGATGGGTATTACGAACATCAAATGAGAGGTTATTTTGAAGAAATTGGATATGAGAGGGACTTGCATATGCAAGTGCAATTACCACGACTTAATGAAATACTACTTTATTGTTATAAAGTTAGATTTTGCAATGATTCATTATTTGATATGATAAAAGAATGTGTAAATTTTAGAGTTGTTGAAACAATTTTAATAAATGATTTTCAATATGCTTTAGAAAGTGCTTTAATAGTTAGAAGCATAGAAAATGGTGAAATGATTTAAGAACAATTAACATATATCTTATTGAAACATTAATTAATTTACTTTTTATTTACTTTCAATTTTATCTTTATCTTTTATTGTAGATTTTTTATTTATTTTTTATTGTAGATTTTTTATTTATTTTTTATCGTACTCACATTTAATCACGTAATTTATTCCCTATTTATTACGTAATTATTTCTTGTATTTATTATTTAGTTATTTTGTTTATATAAATGGTACGCTATAGTCGGTACTATAGTAGTGACACAAATAACGTTCCTCCGATTGAAGAAATTACACAAGTAAATGGATTATATGTATTCAAAGCAGATCCAGCTGATAAATTTGGAACTGTATATATGAAATTTGCTCAACCGTAAATTTAAAACTTGTGTTATGATATATAATGTCTTCATTCGGAAACAATGTAGTTGCAAGTACATTTAATGGAAATCAAACTCCATCCATAACTATTCCTGACCCTTTAACAATTAATCAAATAAATGTAAATCAAATAGGTGATAATTCAAATCCTTGTCAAACAATTCATATGGCTTCAGATTTTTTATATCAAAATGATATTGATTTTATTGATAATTCTGATGTAAATAATCAAAGGGAATTTATGAAGTTACAAACTGACGGTGATTTAAATTTGGCAAATAATATCAATTTTTATGATTTCATTTTGAACAATCCTGCAAGTAAAGCAAAATTTTCTATAGGTTTGGATGAACTTGATAGTTCTTTTGAAATTAAATCTTTAGACCCTGTTCCCCAAACAAGATTGAAAATAGGAGACAATGGTATCAATGAATGGTCCTTTATGCAAACCACATTGAATGTAGAACCACTTGGAGCAGGTGTACTTTTAAATGATGGACCTCTAATTTTAAACACCGGTGATATTACTTTGAATTCTGGAAAATTTATTGGTGACGGTTCTTTGCTTCAAAACCTTCCTTCCGGGGCTAACCAAAATTTACAATCTGTTACCGACCAAGGAAGTACAACTACCACAAATGATATTTCTTTTACGGGAACCGGAAAACTTATAATAAATCAAGAAGAATGTGATGGAAATTTATTTAGAATTAAAGCGGGCACAGCGGGTATGTATATACCTATGAATTGTTTGAGTTAAAGATGCAATAGTCAAATAACTTGTAGGATCAATTTCATCATTTGTTATTTCCAAAATCATTTCTCTATATTTCATCCAGCCTTTTCTTAATATTGTTACATCACTTTGACAATATTCTAAAATTTCATTCTTCATATCGAAGACATATTTATTTTGAATCATTAAAGAATACCAATCTAGAAATTCTTTTCGGGCTTCATTTTTCATTTGGTTAAAACCATAATGTTTTTTGTTGGGCAAAGGACCTATATATTCTTTATTTTCAGGTGTATTAAATTTGTGCGGAAAATACTCTTTTTTCTCTCCTTTCAAAGAAAATATTTTTGAAAATTTGCTAAGAGGATTTGTTAAATGTAAATAGCTGTCCATTAATGTAACATTTTGATATTTCAAATACATTATTTTGCCACCATTTTGCACAATTTCCGGAATTTCATTCATTGTTGTCATTATGTATTCAACAATCAATACATAATCATATTTACTTCCATTGTGTGCAATAAAAGTAAAGTCTTTGTGTTGATTAGAAAAAAGAAATTTGCAAGCTTCTTCAATGTTGTAATGAATAAATGATTCACCATTTGAATATTGTGTCACACTTAAATTAACTTCGTGCTTTGTTTCATTATATGCTTCAAAATCAAAAAATCCTATTTTTTCTTTTTCTATTATATCTTTTGGTTTTTTCTTTGTAATATAACAAATATGATTTCTTATATCACAATATAATTTACAATTTGGACAATATTCGTGTCCACAAATATGTTGCTCTTTTCTTGTATCATATATTTGTTTACATTCACCTTTGCATTTATGAAAGTATTTACAAGCTGTCCCTTTCTTATGTAAATCATAACATTTTTTGTTTGGAAAATTTATATTACATTCTTGACAATATATAGCTTGTTTCCAATCAATATATTGTTTTGTTTTCGTTTTTGAAAAATCACATAATTTACTACGACATTTATTACATCTTGATTTGTGTATTTGTCCATAAAATGCCTCAATTTTTGTAATAGGTTCAAAGTGACCAAAACTTGAGTTAAGATGACAATAAACAAAATTCCATTCAGCCCTTTTTGGTAACCCTTCTTTTGAAGGTGGGTACATTATTGTACAACCTAAATCAGTCATTCCGTGAATAATTATATTTCTATCAAACTTTTCCTCAAATAAATTAATGTCATCAAATCCTATACCGTCTTCAGGATTAAATTCTAATTCTTTCATTAATTCTATGGCTTCTTTTGTTAATCTATTTCTTTTATCTTGGTGAACATTATGATAAATGGTTGAAGATGCATTTTCTTTATAATACATTACAAGGCAAGATTTAGCAAAACATTGTTCATCTTGAATGGTAATCACACTTTTTTTGGATTTTAATTCTTGTACCGTTTTGGGCATAGGCAAAGGAGCACCTTTTCCATTTAATTTTTTGAAATTTAATAAAGAAATTGTAATTGAATTTGCACGACCTCTATCATCTCCGCTTTGAATCATTCCATCTAATTTTTCATAAAAATCAGTTTCATTTTTGCACTAATAAAATCAGATTCTCCATTTTGAAATGATATTCCAAATTGAAAGTGTTTAACATCTTCAGAATTTTGATCAGTTTTTTTGTTCATTAATTTCATCCAATATTCTAAAGGCTTTCCCAAAAAACGATTGAAATTTATTTTTATACTTATTCCGGAATTTCCACCTTTATCAACAAATTCTTTTGTCACATTTTTATTTGTAAATTGTTCTTCATATTCTTGTCTTGAAATTAGATTTTTTGCTTTTTCATTTTTCTTATTCCAATTAAATTTTAATTGTGTGATGGATTCACGTTTTGCTCTTTTCCAATCTGCATATTTTTTTGTTCCTTTTTTATTAGGATTTTTCTCTATCTCTTCATCCATTAATATTTTCCATTGTTCTTGTGTTAATTGTGTAGAACTTGATGCCTCAAAATTTCCTGCCCTATAATTCTTTATCTTTTTCAAATTAGTTTTCTTTGATTGTGTCATAGGTGCTTTGCCTTTATCTTTTTCATCTTTATTCTTTTTAGGTGACATATTATTATAGAATATTTTTATTATACTTATAATGTAACGTAATCTTTAAGTGGTATTTGTTACTTTTAATTTTTCAATGAATTTGTTTTGAATATCAAGAAGTTTGTCAAAATTTTCAGGAGACTCTTTAATTTTATTAGAAAAAATGTTTATTATTTCAATTTTGTCTATATTATGTTTTTTCAAAGTGATCATAGATACATTTTTATTTTCTATAATTCTTTGTATAGTCATTTGTTTTTGTAACTTTATTTTATGATTTTCGTAATATTTATTTTTGTCTCTTCTATTTGTGTCTAGGGGTTTTTTATAATAAACTTTTCCATTCTTTGATGTAACTTTAGTATACTTTGGATATGATTCACTAATGTTTTCCATTGATATAAAGTATAACCTATTTTTTAAATTGTTTTGAAACTCACAAAAAAATAAAAGTAAAAATATGTATGAAATATATAATAATGATTGCTTTACAATTTTACCAACAATTAAAAGTAATTCGGCAGATTTATTTATATGTGATTTGCCGTATAATCAGACTAATTGTTCTTGGGATAAAGATGTTATTGATTTGGATCAATTGTGGATACATTTAAAAAGAATAGGCAAAAAGAAATGTGTTTATATATTTACAACAACAACAAAATATGGACATAATATCATTGAAAGCAATAAAAAATGGTTTAGATACGATTTAGTCTATGAAAACACTATGGCTTTAGGATTTTACCACGCTAATCAAATGCCTTTAAGATCACACGAAATGATATATGTATTTTATAAACGTTTACCAACTTATAATCCAATAAAAATTGAAGGTAATAAACCATATGTTAGACAAGGGCAAGGACCTAGAACAGAATTATATACTCATTATACGGATAGGACACCTACTATATGTTTAGATGGTAAAAGATTTCCTAGAAGTGTAATAAAGTTTTCTAATGGAAATTATAAAAGCAAACATCCTTGTGCAAAACCATATAATTTATTTGAATGGTTAATAAAAACATATTCTAATGAAAATGATTTAGTCATTGATCCTTGTTGTGGTATCGGCACTTCAGGAATTGTTTCAAAAAATTTGAATAGGAATTATATAGGAATTGAAATAAATAAAAAGTATTTTGATATAGCATTTGAAAACTCTTTTTAAAATATAAATATGTTTTTTAGAAAAGGAGTAAAAATTATTTACAAAAATAATATAGAAATTTTATAGAAATTAAAAAATAATAAAAAATATATTTGATTATAACATTTAAAAAACTCTTTTTAAAAATTATAATTGTTTTTATAAAAGATTAGAAATTATTTATAAAAATATTATAGAAATTATATAGGAAATAAAAAATAATAAAAAATATATTTGATTAAAACATTGAAAAACTCTTTTTAAAAATTGTAATTGTTTTTATAAAAGATTAGAAACTATTTATAAAAATCATATAGAAATTATATAGGAATTAAAAAAATAATAGAAAATACCATTAAATTCGAATATTTCATTGGTTTCCTCACAATAGCCGTCCGCTATGAAGTTTGTTTTTGGAATTTTATATTCTCTAATTATTTTGATACCTCTTAAATGTTCCAAATAATTGATCCATTCAGCACAAACTTTACTTTGCTTTTTAATTCTATAATATGCAATGCTATTTTTAGGCATAATGTCTTTTCGATGAATATGTTGGGCAGTCGATGCAATAGTCATAAAGTTGAAAGGGTCGGTTTCACATGCTTCCAACAATACACTACGATATTCTAAACATGATTTTCGAAGTATTAAAACATCGTTTGAGCAATACTTTCGTAATTCATTTTTATTATTCCAAACAAAAACTTTGTCATCAAATTTTTCATTATACCAAATATCGAATTTTTCTTTATCTTCACATTTCATTTGTTCCGGACAAAAATAGTGTCTACTAGGTATTTTTCCGGTATAATTCCAATTTTCCTTTTTATTAAATAAATGTGGATAATAGCCTTTTTCTACGTCATTTTCTAAACCCCATGTCTTTGGTAACTTTGCAAGACCACAACTAAAATGATTTATGCTATCAATTAGTGTGACTCCTAAATAGGTCAACTTCATTATTTTATTCCCAACTCTAATAATTTCTGGCATTTTTTTACTATCATCGAATTGATGCATTACTAATATTGCTTCAAAAATGAGCAAGAAATCATAAGCTTTACCATTGTGTGCAATAAAGCTGTATCCTTTATGTTTTGCACTAAATAGAAATTCCAAAAATGAATGCATGTCATGATGTTCAAATCCTTCGACCAAATTGTCATGACTCTTTGGATTCTTTGTGTCATCTAAATATTGAGTAATTGCTAAATTCATATGATGTTTATAATGAAACTCTCTAGTCTTTTCATTTAAATATTTTGTTTCTTGTGTACATTCAAAATCGAAAAAGGCAAGTTTTTCAATTGGGTCCTTTTTATTTACTTGTTGAATATAACATTGATGATGATTTAAGTCGCAATAATCTTCACAATTCTTACATGTTGAATGACCACATATATGTTTAATTTTAGTTTCATAATGTGTATGACATTCTTTGCAATAATGCACTTTATCACATGTAGATTTTAGATGATGGTCATGACAATCCTTATTAAAAAAGTGTCGGTCACATTTTTTACAATATATTCTTTGCACTAATTTTTTGTCATATTGATTTTTTTAATCTTTAAAAATACATTTAGTACTAAAACACCGTGGACATGATTTTGAACGAGTATCTAAAAATGCAACGATGTTGGTAATTGGTTCATAATGTTCTTGTTCAGCGTCATAACATATAAAGTATACATTTTTGTCATCATCAAATATTTGGTTGTCACCACTAGGATAAATTTTACGTTGTCCAACAACACTATGCTCTTGATAAACAACAATATGTGCATTTAATGCTTTCTCATATATTGGAATGTCTCTTAAAACATCAATTTGCTTATGAGGGTCGATACCGACTAATTTTCTAATTTCATTTCCTAATTTTGTCCGTGTTTGTGGTCTTTTAACGTGAATCAACGTTTTCCAAAATGTTTTGTTGGTTTCTTTACAATGTAAATGTTGCAAAATAGCTAGAGAAATATCAAGACATTGATTATTATTGTTGTTCAATGTAATACAACTTTTCTTTTTGAATCGTTCTTCTTTATTTCTCGATTGTGGATTCGCCGAACCACCTTTAATAGCTTTAACGGTGTGGACAAAGAGAGTATTACTTTTAATAAATCCATGTTCTTTTAATTTTTCACTTTGAGCTATTTTTTCGATAGCTTTTTGTAGATTTTCAGGATGATATCCTAAATAAATGTCATCGTTTTTTATTACATAATTATCTTCAAATTGTAACTCAAATGATATCAATTGTTTGTCATCACTTGATGCTTCGGGAACAAATCTACGTAAACCTTTTATTTCAAAAAGATTAAAATCTATTGGACCGTAGATATCTTTTCTAGTTTTAAGTTTATCGATATACTCGGTGCGTTTAGTTTTTTTAATTTCTTTGATATTTTTAATATCAGTTTTTACATTATTTACAAATTTGTTAACCTTTTCCTTTTTCTTTTTATTTATATATTTTTCGTGAAATTTCACGGTATTTTTTGAAAGTTTTAGATTTTCCATTGTATTTGTCTTTAATTTTTGTTTTCAACGATTTTTCATAATCATTTTTTGTAATAACTTTTTTAGATTTTTTCCTTCCATTTATTATTTTAAAACTTTCTAGAATATCTTGTAAATCAGCAAAATCTTTTCTAGTTTTTGCATCCTTTATTTCAATGTTGAAAGCTTTCCATTGACTAGGTGTAAGTTTAATATTTGAGGTGTTAAGTTTGGACATGGGAGAGGCTTTTATAATATATATATAAGATTATTTCTTTAAGCTCAATTGGGTTAGTACATTGGACTAAAAAATCACAATAATTTTGAGTATTGTGTTAGTAATTCATACTGTTTTGGTATGTCGAATGATGATTTTTTAAGAGCTTGAATCATATCATCAATAGTGATATTGTATAATTTGACGGAATTTGCTTTGATGGGCAAACCTCTTTTAATTCGTAAATTTAATATACGTTGTTTTAAAACTTTATCTTTGTTAATCTTGTAATGTTTAGCCACATCTAAATTGTTTTTTTCTGCTGATTTTTTGTAATAAGTATTTCCAAACTTTGAAATAACTTTCTCCATATATATGGGATATAATATAATAACCAAAAATATTTTTAAATTGTTTAAGTTATATAAAAATGGACATTTTAAACAATTCATGTGATTTTCAAGCATTTGTTTCAGGAATTATTCTTATTATAGGGGCTGTTTTTACGGGAATTAGATATAGTCGTTGTGAAACTATAAATTCACCTTGTATAAATTGTAAGAGGAAAATACTAGAACAAGAAGAAAATACTAATAATGTTTAGAAATTTTAATTTCTTTTTATATCTATTATATTCTAATAAAACAATGGGTTACCGCAAAGGTGACAAAATAACAGATGAAAAAACTTTAGAAAGATTGAAAAATGCAAGATTGAAAGCTTTAGAAGTACGAAAATTGAAAGCCGAAGAAAAGAAAAATATCAAAATTGCAAAAGATCTTGAAAAACAAAAAGAAATATTGAATGCAAAAGAAGTTATTAAAAATCACCAAAAACCGGAAAAGGACGAAATTGAAATTCAACCGGAAGTAAAAAAAGAAGTTGTGAAAAATAAAAAAAATACAAATAAAAAACCAAAAGTTATTATTGAGGAAATTCATGAAAGTTCTAGTTCTAGCGAAAGCGAACCGGAAGTTATAGTTAAAAAGAAAAGAATTTCCAAAAAAAGAAATAATAAAGATATAGATAATAGCCCTCAATCACCTCAAAAAACCAATACTCATTATGATAAAGCTTATAGAAGTTTATTTCCGGAACTTTAATATTAATAGAAAACTTAAATGTTAAAAACTCAAAAATTAAAAAATAAAGATTATGAAATTAAATTACCGAAAGGCGGTGCTTTCAATATAAATACGGACCCAGATTTTATTAATATGCATTCCGTTATATTGGCGGTGGCAAAACGAGGTGTAGGTAAAACTTGCAGCTTTTCTAATTTATTAAGATTGATGAAACAAAATAATGCATTAGACCGGTTAATTTTGGTTAGTCCTACTTTTCACAATAATGCACATTATTTTAATAATTTGCCATTGAACAATGAAGATATATTAGAACCTTCAATTGAAGCTCCCCAAAAAATAGAAGAAATTCTTGACACCGAAGCTCAAGAATACGAAGAATATCATGAAAAGTTGAAAAGATGGAAGAAATTAAATAAAATGTTAAAAGATAAAACAAAATCAATTCATGATATTCCAAATGAATTATTGATTGAATTTGAGGACACAATGTATAATCCACCTGAACATAAGTATAATGGTAAAAAGCCGGTGATTGTGGTTTTATTCGACGACGTACAAGGAAACGACATTATGTTGCCAAGAGCTAAATTGAATCAACTTGTAACTACTCACCGTCATAAAGGGAAACTTAAAAATGGGGCTTTGGGCGTCTCATTATTATTTGCTACACAAAATTACACGTCAAATCAAATGGGATTAAATAAAAGTATTCGAGGAAATTTAACTCATTTATTAGTTTTTAAAAATAAAAATATAAAAGAGCTAGAGAAAATTGCGGAGGAATGTAGCGGTGAGATTAATCAAGATACCTTTTTTCAAGTTTATGATAAAGCAATTCAATCAGCACATGATTTCTTATTCATTGATTTACATAAAAAGAGTACACATCCAAGTGGCTTTAGAAGGAACTTTAATGAATTTATTATCCCAAATACTTTGCAATAAATGAAAAACAATTAATTAAAAAAGTTTTGCACAATTCTAAAAAATTCTGCCAACATAGTCTTTTTCAGCGCGAAATTCTGTGTAAGATAAACTATTTCAAAAATTATTATAAAATTATTTTTTTGGAATTATTTTTAAGCGTAGAGCGAAAAAAGGCAAAATTGATTACCAAAATTTTAGAATATAATTTTTTTTTGCATAAAATTTTTATGGCAATTCATATTCGATATAAAAAGGAGTTTTGGAAAGAAAATTTTTTGAAAAATAAAATTTTGCGACTTTTATGGACATTTTTCGATAAAATAGGCTATTTCCTATTATTCAGGGCTAAAAACAGACATGAAAAATAAAAATTTTCAATTTTTTGACTTCACAGTGAGATTCCTCGCAAAATTTTACGTATAATACATGTGCGGTGCTTGGGGGTGTCATATGATGTCATACATGTCATACTGTCATACTAGAGTTCCCAGGGAAAAAGGTAGCGGAATTTTAAGTTCCTTCGTTTTCACCGTCGACTGACAGCGCGCGCGACTCGATCGTGGATGAGGGGGGACGCAGGGGGTTTTATTATGGGGCACCAGAATTAACGACATCATCACTGCAGCACGACATCATCATGACATACCTCCACTGTTATTTTGCCCGTCAATTAAGTAATGTGCACCGTCGATGATTGTCATTTTTTGATAACCGTCGTTCGATTATGATTTAAATAACGGTGGGGGTATGTCATGATAATGCAGTGATGCAGTGATGCACTAATTCCCCTGTCCTGGCATTTTTCATTTAGCGGGTAGCAGATGGGCACACTCCTATCTTCCAGCCCACAGCCGACAAAGCCTACCCCTCTTACAAGCTTCACAGCGTACGTTTTTTGCCGCTATGGAATCCTCTTTTGTTGCTATTACTACCACGAAGAACCGACCAAAATACCAGTGGGCACCTAGTAGCGGCATCTTGCCGCCTCCAAGCATACACGTGTTACCTAATCGCCAGAGTGTGCCTTGTCCGGCGATTAACGTTGCGCTTTTTCAAGGGGCATCTTATGACACCGTAGACTTGAGAGCTTGCGAGTGTGCTTTAAGTTCTAGGAACGGTGTAAGTTCAAAAGCCTGTCTTGAGCAACTGCTAGATATTTCCGGCGATGATGCGTGCCTCGACTATTTTGCAAAACTTGCCAGCGACGAGTATGCTGACAAAATCGCCGTGCGAAACGCTTTCTTCATGTCTCATATATTGCGCTTTGAGTCTGTGAAAAGAAACGAAAGCGTGCAGCTACAACTTGAAGTTCAGCAGACGTTGAATGCCGATTTAAAAAAGTTGGAGGAAAATACCGAAGTTATCGCACAGCAACGCGGCGACATAGAGCGATTAGCTCTAGAAAATAGTTCGCTTGTTGCTAAGCGCCTTTCGCCTCCTTTACGCACACGCCCTCTCGCATGTTCTCTGTCTCCTCCTCCCAATATTCAGCGGATTGCAGTTTCAGCCCCTTCAGAAGACCCTATTTTACAGTTGGAGAAAAAGTTGCACGCATTAGAGGAAAAGTTTTCTCTTTTGAGCACTGAAAATGCGCAACTCAAAAAGGAGAATACCGCACACGAGAAAGTAAGGCGTTCGCTGGTTGAAAAACTTGCTGTAAAAAACGAAACAACGCCTGCAGAAGTTGAAAACAACTTACCCACTTATGAAGAGTTGGTTGACTTTTAAGGGTTTTTGTGTTGTTTTGCAGAAATATGGCGGCATCCGGTTCTGCTTCCGGTTCAAGGAACAAAAGAAAGGCTCCTAGTGACATATTTGTTAAACACTCTGAAATAGATTCAATGTATTTGCAGCACTACGTGACAGGTGCTCAGTTTTGGGGGTTTTTGAAGGGGCATCTCGAGGGGGAAGAAGGTTATGTTGACTTTGAAACTTTCAATAACTTTAAATCGGAGTTAGCACAACGTCCAACGGCACAAGTCTCCGATGCTACTTCCGATTTTGTGCGAACTACTTTAGAGAACCACACTATTGAGGTGGAAAGCTTAGGTGAGAATATGGAGGAACTAAAAGCCCAAGTTGAAGTTTTGACAAGGGTCAACACCGGATTGTCCCGAAACAATATTATCCTTACAAGTAGGGTAGAAGCACTTGAAACACAAAATAGTGACCTCCACAATCGGCTGAAAGATGTTGAAGAGTTGGCAAATAGTTTTGCAGTTTTGTACCCCTCTAAGAGTGAGGTTAAAGATATGATAAATAGGTAGAGAGTAGAATAATAAGTGGCAATAAACACTTTGTACAATATAATGATATGATAATAATATAGATACAAAATATGTGAGAGCCTTGTATGCCTTGTATAAAATATGTGCCTTGCCTTGCCTTGTACTAACTAAAGTAGAAATAAATAGTATTATAGATAAATAGTTGATAAGTGATATAGTTTGTACAATATTAGGATATAATAAAGTTATTCTTCCCTTGAATATTTTTGCAGTTTGCACATATCACTATTAGTTAACTAAATACTCTAACTGAAATATATCATACATTATAAGGTGTGTTTAATAGGATATTACTATTATCAAAATCGTATTATATTATTTTGACCGTATAGAGTGATCAACTAATCTATTCGTAAATTGAAAAATGCTATGTATATCTAGAATTTATGTTTGATTTACTAAGAACCGAATCAGTTTCAAAAGCTAAAGTAGAAGTGCGGAAAGTTTTGAAAGGCTAATTTTATTTGAGTCCGGAAGGCGAATTTCATTATTTTGACCGTATAGAGTGATCAACTAATCTATTCGTAAATTGAAAAGTGCTATGTATATCTAGAATTTATGTTTGATTTACTAAGAACCGAATCAGTTTCAAAAGCTAAAGTAGAAGTGCGGAAAGTTTTGAAAGGCTAATTTTATTTGAGTCCGGAAGGCGAATTTCATTATTTTGACCGTATAAAGAGATCAACTAATCTATTCGTAAATTGAAAAGTGCTATGTATATCTAGAATTTATGTTTGATTTACTAAGAACCGAATCAGTTTCAAAAGCTAAAGTAGATGTACGGAAAGTTTTGAAAGGCTAATTTTATTTGAGTCCGGAAGGCGAATTTCATTATTTTGACCGTATAAAGAGATCAACTAATCTATTCGTAAATTGAAAAGTGCTATGTATATCTAGAATTTATGTTTGATTTACTAAGAACCGAATCAGTTTGAAAAGCTAAAGTAGAAGTACGGAAAGTTTTGAAAGGCTAATTTTATTTGAGTCCGGAAGGCGAATTTCATTATTTTGACCGTATAAAGAGATCAACTAATCTATTCGTAAATTGAAAAGTGCTATGTATATCTAGAATTTATGTTTGATTTACTAAGAACCGAATCAGTTTCAAAAGCTAAAGTAGAAGTACGGAAAGTTTTGAAAGGCTAATTTTATTTGAGTCCGGAAGGCGAATTTCATTATTTTGACCGTATAAAGAGATAAACTAATCTATTCGTAAATTGAAAAGTGCTATGTACATCTAGAATTTTAAAACCCTAAACTCGTCCATCTTTAATATCTTGTTGTGATAATGAAAATAGCCAATTATTGATTGTTTATTATCCTTTTCATCATGGTAAGGGGTATGGTGTAATGGGCATTTTCAAAAACATTTTCAAATGATAATAAATAAATATACAAAATGATATTCTTCCTTTGATATACTTTTATAAACAACCCATTACCCGCTACCCAATACCTTTTATGTAAATAAACAAATAAATTTATGTTAATCTATGTTTATATAATCTCTCACATTCTTCATACCTATCTTCTTTATATCCATGTATTTATTCTAACAATTTATATTTCAAGGCAAATATTGTAAAACTCACCATCTAATTCAACCCCTATGTATTTTCGATTATTGTTTTTACAAGCAATTAAACTAGATCCAATACCCATAAAAGGATCACAAACAAGGTCATTTTCATTTGAATATGATTTAATTAAGTATTCCATTAATTCGATTGGTTTCGAACATGGATGTTTGCTTTTATGATTTCCGTTAGAAAATTTCAAAACTGATTTTGGATATCGATAACCGTCTTCACATTTGGTTGGTAATCGAGCGCAATGTTTGGTATATATATTAGTAGTATTTGCACTCGATTTGTAATATGGTTTTCCGGGAGTTTTTTGCGGGTTAAATGTAGGTAGTCTTTTATAAAATATATAAATCATTTCGTGACTTCGCAATGGCATTTGATTTGCATGAAAAAATCCTAATGCTACGGTCTTTTCATATACTAGATCGTAACGAAACCATGCTTTATTGCTTTCAATTATCTTATGTCCAAATTTAGTTGTGGTTAGAAAAATATAACATGTTTTTTCTTTACCTATACGCTTCAAATGTTTCCACAATAAATTTAAATCAATTATTTCTTTATCCCATTTACAAGCGGTTTGGTTATAAGGTAAATCTAATACAAATAAATCTACGGAATTATCATTTATTTTAGGGAAAATATCGAAACAGTTTGCATTATGAATTTCAAACATTAAATTAATAAATTTATTTATTTTATACTAAACAAATTCCAAATGAGACCACAATTAACCGACGCGTACACAAAACAACAATGTTTAAAAATGATGGATATAACAAATAAAGTACCAAATTCTCAAAAAATGTTTAAAAGTTATGGCAATCTTTCTAAAAATAGCTATAGTATGACCGTACCTAGTTCAAATCCTGAATTATTTTATTTTGATCTAACAAATTCTCCTATAAATCCTATGCATTTGACTAAAGAATTAAAGCATGATTTTGATTTTCCAAAATATATTATGCAAGAAGAGTTGTCTTCACAATCTACTCCAATAAGTTTTGAAGAAGAAGAAGAATTGTTGAGTGAAATTGACACTGAAGAAATTAATTCAGGTTTGAAAAGACTGCGTGAAGATTTTTCTCCATCTCCGTTAAACACACCCGAAAATCAAGGCGAATCTGGTCCTTCATCAAGGACAGTTGTAAATCCAATATTAAGACAAGCATTATCCTTTTCTTTACCAAGTGATGCCGTTATTATTACCGGTGTAGATCGAAGAAACCCTACGTCTCCTAATAGAAATTTCTCACCGGCAAAAACACGTTCACGTACTACAAATAACAATTAAAAATTTTATTACTATGTCTCGAAAACATTTGTTCGGGGAAATTTATATTAAAATGAAATTATTAATTTAATAATTTATGAATACATTTTGTGATAATAATCCTTCAAATATATTTTGTCAAAAAGCGAAAATTGTAGATGACACCAATTTTAAAAGTAATGATTTTAAATTTGAAAATAATAAAAGTAATAACAAAGATTCCACTCCGTTTGAGAGAATTCCAAAAATTAAAAATAATGATTTTACATCCCAAAAAATAAAAAAACAAACGGCGGAACTATTGAATGCAATACATGCAGATTTCAAAAATATTCCAAATCAAGCAATAAATAATTTTCTTGGAAAAAATACAATTAAATTTGATAATCCTACTCAAAAAAAATATGCTTTAGCTGCAAATTCAGCCTATGCATTTAGTTACGATAATAAAGCAAAATTAAATAAAATAATGAGAGAGCTTCCCCATTTTCAAATAGACCCTACATTAAGCGGGAGAAATTCGATTACATTAGTTAATTCTATAAATAAAGAAGTAATCATAGCATATCGTGGAAGTGACGCTGAATTTTACAAATTAGAAACAATTTCTAAAAACCCTAATAGGTTAAGTAATTTTAAGGATTGGTATGTGAATTTATTAACAACTATAGGCAAACAACGCACAACTCAAAGATATAACGAAGCATCCCAAAGATATGAAAATGTTTTTAAAAAATTTGGAAATAATTACAAAATTTCGGTAACCGGTCACTCAAACGGAGCCGGACAAAGCAATTTCATTGCCGAAAAATATAATGTCGAGGGTCATCATTTTAATCCAGCTATTAATCCCTTGCAAAAACCGGTAAATACACCAACGGAAAAACAATATGTTTATTCAACGGAAGGAGATTTAATTTCATTACCGGCAAGAATTAAACCTCATCCAAATTCTAATTATGAAATTATTCATGTCAATCCAAAACCGGGAACTGAAAATGATCTTGTAAAATTACATGATATAGAGCAAATGTATACCGAAAATTATCCCCAAACCGAAAGAGTTTCCACGGCAAGATCTAGATTTGGTTTCGCAAATGCTATAGGCGGTTCAGTTATGGGTGGTTATTTTGGATACTATCAACCAACGAATTCTAAAGATGCACATTATTTTAGAACGACTCAAGGTGTATTAGAAGGTGCATTGTTAAACGAAGCGCCCCCTATTAATTTTACAGATTTTATGGATACCATGGGAGTTAAAGAGAGTCTAGAAGAAAAGAATTATTTACGGAAATATTTAGGGTTGCATCCAATTGAAGAAAAAAATATAGAAAAAGTCCCTAGTTATGACCCAATTACCGAAAAAATTAGAAAAATAACGGGTAGACAAAAGCAAGATAAAAAGCTTATTTTCGCCTACAACCGGAGTAAGTTATGAAAATAGAAACATAAATTCAGGTAATTTTAAAAAGGGAATTAAATATGTCGAGTATGACGGCAATAGTTCAACACCTATAAAAGTCGGTGTAATAAATCCATAAGATATATAATATAAAATGGCAAATTGTAAATATAAAACTGTAAAAATTAAAAAGTCTACAAAAAAAGATAAAAAATTAATGGCAATTTTTGATAATTTAAAAACTGTTCATTTCGGTGCAAAAGGTTATACAGATTTTACTACAAATAAAGATATAAAAAGAAAATTTAATTATCTCAAACGTCATAAACCCAACGAAAATTGGAGTACATGTGATACTCCCGGTTCGCTTTCAAAACATTTATTATGGGGTAATTCCACTTTATTAGAAAAAAATATTAATAAATATAAAAGAACATTTAATTTAAAATGAATATAGAAAAAGATCTTTTAATTGTGGAAGCCGAAAGAATATTCAAAAATATTCCCAAAGCACATATTGAACTTTTAGTAGATGATTATTTAAATAGAACCGAATATTACACTGAATTAGCCAATGGAAATATCGAAATTTCTAAACCAAAAATTAGGGACACGGAAGCAAATATTAAAAATCAATCTTTTATTAGTATAGATAATGAATAATATAATTTCATCACGAACTATATATTTAAATAGTGAAGAAAATTCGGCAGGTGATTCTCGAAGAATAGATGTAAATATACCAACAGCTTTATTAAATTATAGAGTTACAAGTAAATTACGTGTTGTCTTGAATTCCTTTTCGGCTGCTAAAACATGGTACACTATTAATAATTTTAATGGAATATTCTTTATAGGAAAAATCGATACTAATAAATTATTTCCCGTAGAAATTCCTTTTGCAAATTATACAGAATTAGCTCAATTAGAAACAGTTTTAAGTACAAATATAAAAGCAGTTTTAGATAATGAATTTGCATATACCGGAACGGTTACCGTAGAATATAATGGTAACCCTATAGATTATAAAAATAAGTTTAAAATTACTTTATCAATTGCAGTTCCGAATATTAAGTTTGTTTCTTTTTCAGTTAGGAATGAATTCAATGCAAACAATCCTTTGCAAGCTGAACTACAAACTAAAGTTATAGGTCCAAGCAAATATAACGACGCCGACGAAATTTTAGGCGGGCGTGTAAATAGACAAACTAACAATTTATCAAATGTTTCTCAATTAATTGATTTATTCGAAATAAAAACAGCGGACACAATATTCGAAAGTTATTATCCTTGTAATTTGCAAACAAATGATGCACTATATTTGCGAATATCAAGTTTGCCTACTAACAATGTTGAGTCTACAAATTTATCCGCTATAAGTAGTGATAGCACTTCTTTAATTGCTAGCGATATTTTTGCTAAAATTCTTTTACCAAATGACTTGACTACAAACTTTATAGATTTTTTAAATCCAAATGACAATTTTGCTATTGACATTTCAGGATCACAATTGACTGAATTAAAATTTGTCTTGACCGACTCTAAAAATAGACCCTTACCTTTAGTTTCCCCCACGGAAGCACGGGACGGAAGTATAAGTTATTCTATGTCAATAATTATCAAAGAACTTTCACAATTTTAAAATTTTTTATTTATGTTACTAATATATTATATATAAAAGAATGTCTTTGCCATTAACTCTTGCGTACGCACTTCAAAAAGTTTCAGGGTATAGCACTAATTATTTTAGGCTTGAAACCACAAATCAAGACACCGCAACAAATAATTCTACAATCACTCTAAATCTTCCGTCAAACGTAATTATAAATTTAAAATCACTTTCGATGCATTGTGAAGCTCGAGCGAACGATGCCAATATTACCATTCCGGGAGGTGCTGATTTTTTGAGAACAATGCTTCCAAATGGTTTAGAAAAATTAATCTCTCGGGTAGAATGCACGGCTGGAGGTGTGCAAATCCAAAGTGGTTTTAATGGATACAGCACCGTCGCTACGGTTTTAGACAATTTACAAACTACTTTAAATAAAGAAATTAGTTATCAAAGAGTTTTACAAAACCAAGAAATTGAAGTGACCGACCTTGATTATTATAAAACATTTCGACCTTTTATAATTCAGGAATTTAGAAGCTTTATAGGAGAGAGCGAGCCTAGTTATTTAGATACATCTCTTTTGCCACCTATTCAACTTCGATTTTATTTGCATGGTCCGGAAGTTTTAGGTGCTGTTCAAAATAGCTTGGGATTAGGAAATGGTTTAAATAACGACGGTCAACAAGCTTTAATTTCAGGTGGAAGATTTACTTTACAAAAACTTTATTTTACAATTGAAACTATCACCTTCTCAAATGGAGTATATGATTCGGCAGTCGACGCAAAATTAAAAAGAGATGGATTTCTTGAAATTCCGTTCAAGAATTACTATTCTTTCACATCTTCACACGACGGTATGAATAAATCTACACGATTTAGTTTAAGTTCTCAATCGATTGATGAAATATATGCTGTCCAACGTATAGGGGATTATCAAACCAAATCCCTCGGTCTTGTGCAAATCGACAATAAAATCGGTCCTACTTATATACCAAGTTACTTTGACTTCAAATCTGGAAGACTAGGAAGTGCACAATTCAATGTGAATAATCTTTATATTCCAAATTACCGAAACGATGCATTAGGATATTTCAATTCGATGTGTGTGGCGAAAGCTGACCAATATATGACAAAATGCGGTTGCAAAGTCAATTCTTTTGAAGATTGGGTTAATCATTATTTCACTTTTATGATTCGCTTAAATATGCCTAGTGATATGGGCGTAAGAAATTTATCAGGTCTCGATAGTCGCAGCCTTAACACTATGATGTATTTAGAGACTAGTGAAGGCACAAACACAACTGAACAAGTATTAACTAATAATGAAGTGTTTGTATTTTGTGCGTGTACAAGTGTTTTGCGTGTAGGTGTTGGGCGTATGATTGATTTGATTGTTTAAATGTTTATTTATTATTATACATAATAAAAAAATGAATCGATTTCAACCAAATGACTCTCCTACAAGTTTAGGTGAACGTATAGGTCAAAATAAAGCTGAATTACCACCATCTCTAATGCAATGTCCGGGTTTAGACCACCTTCTATGCAACAATTGCCTTGTAAATCCATAAGTGACATAACTTTACCCCCAGCCAAAATTTCAAATGTAAATGAATTAGCTGGATATAAATCTTATATTTTTGGACATGGAGATAAACCAACTTTAAAAACTTCAATGTTTACCTTTCCCGAACAACATCCTTTAAATAATCCAATTCTAAAACCTGCAAATTCTTTCTTTGTGTGATATATTATATACAATGTCTAGTTTTGGAAAAGAATTAATCATGAATAAAAATGTTAGTGTAGGAAATGGAGTATTTATTGGTAAAAAAAATAAAACAACAAAAACAACCTTAGAAATGCTTGGAGCTGATATTTCTATAGATATTGACGGTTCTCAAAGCGGTGACCCCGGTATTGTAAATTTAAATATGGTTGCAAAAGCAAATAAAATGAAAGTTAGATTTGCTGGTTTGCCTACCGTAGATACAACTAATGTTCCTCCGGTTGAAGATATTACACAAGTAAATGGATTATATGTATTCAAAGCGAATCCAAATGATAAATTTGGAACGGTGTTTATGAAACTTGCTCAACCGTAAATTTAAAAATCGTATTATAATATATATAGATATATGAGTTCTTTCGGCAAAAATGTATTTCTTACAACTTTAAACAATGTAACCGACCCTGGTCCTAATCCTACCGTACCGGACCCATTAACAATTAATCAATTAAATGTAAATCAAATAGGTGATAATTCAAACCCTTGTCAAACAATTCATATGGCTTCAGATTTTTTATACCGTGGAGATATTTCATTTATTGATAATTCTGATGTAAATAATCAAAGAGAATTTATGAAATTACAGTTACTGACGGTGATTTAGATTTAGTGAATAATATTAATTTTTATGATTTTATTTTAAATAATCCTGCAAGTAAATCAAAATTTTCGATAGGTTTAGATGAACTTGATAGTTCTTTTGAAATTAAATCTTTAGATCCTGTTTCTCAAACGAGATTGAAAATAGGAGACAATGGTATAAATGAATGGTCATTTATGCGATTAACGCTCGACACCGAACCGCTTGGAGCCGGTGTACTTTTAAATGATGGACCTTTGATTTTAAACACAGGTGATATTACTTTGAATTCTGGTAAATTTATTGGTGACGGGTCTTTGCTTCAAAACTTGCCTTCCGGGGCTAACCAAAATTTACAATCTGTTACCGACCAAGGAAGTACAACTACCACAAATGATATTTCTTTTACCGGAACTGGAAAATTTACGATAAATCAAGATGAAATTGATGGTGCTTTAATTAGGATTAGAGGCGGTACTCAAGATGCTAAAATTCGTATTGGTGAAACAACAAATGATGACGGATATATAAATGCACAACGTGCAATATTAATAGGCAGAAATGCTGGTTCATTCGGTTGTGGAATTGATGTTTTGGCTTTAGGTTCAGGTAGTGGTTATGACCAAGCTGGGAATTATTCGGTAAATTTAGGAGATGATTCCGGACAAAGTAACGCCGGTGTGGAATCTGTTTCTGTAGGAAGATTTGCAGGCGAAGTTTTTAGTGGTCTAAATTCAGTGTCATTAGGTTCATATGCTAATAAGAATACCGGAGGAACTTCGTCTGTCAACAATACTATTTGTATAAATGCAACCGGTGTTGAATTAAATTCTGTAAATCCAAGTTCATTTACGGTAAAACCTATAAGACCAAGTCCTGATGTTACATTAGAAATTTTACAATTGTATTATGATTCGGTTTCCGGTGAAATAAAATCTGGTGCTATAAATTCGGGAAGTATTGGTAGTTTGAGTCAAGTTTTGGCTGTCGGTAATTCTGGAAATAATATTAATTTAAGCGGAGATTTGGACTGTAGTGCTATACGACTTGTAAGTAGCATAGACTGGGCATATACAACGTTAACATCATCATTGACGACCTCAGGAATTCCTTTGACAGGTTTGACAAATGCATATACGGCAACATTACCCACAAGTCCGGTTCCTCATACCGGTGATGTATTTACTTTTGTAAATAATACCGGAGCTACAATAAATGCTGGAGATATTGTTCAATTTTCTGATGATTTTTCAGATGTAAATGGTGTAAAAATATATGCAGCTTCGGCAAGTCAATCTAATCAAAATTGTATGCCTATAGGAGTTTGTGTTCAAAATTCAAACACAGGGAATTCTTGTTTTGTTTGTACAAAAGGATTCACAACTTGCAAAGCTATTGATGGAAGTTATGTTAAAGGTCAAATGTTAGGTTGTGCTTTGGGAGGTTCAGTCAATTCTTCACAAATTACTACAAATAATGTTGGAATTATTGGCGTGTGTATGGAAAGTAAAGTTATAACAACTCCGGGTTCGGGATTATTGGTTTGGATTAAACCTGATTTTAAATTATAAATTTATATCTTATATTTATTCTATATTATAAAATAAAAATGGCTTCTTTTGGCAAAGATTTGATTTGTAAAAATCTACAATGTACAACCGTTAATGGAAATGCACCGAGTGGGGGAAGTTCAAAATGGCTTGATGTACAAGGAACAACAAATGATATTGAACGAGCTAACGGCAAAGTTACGGTAAAAGATGTCTTTGAAACAAAAACTTTACAATATCAAAATCTTGATATAAGAAATTTTCCAAGAAATAATCCACTACCCGGACAAAGTATTCGTATTTTAGAATTTGCAGAAAACTCTTTTAGTGCAATGTATTTATTTCAATTACAAGCTAACGAACTAAATAAAGATACTGTAAAATTCAAAATTCAACATGCTGATGAAGGTGTCAATAATATTATTGGAGACGAATATATTCTAAAATGCTCGGGTCTTGCTATATTTACTGGAATAAGTAACCCTTTTAGTTTGGTAGCTTCATCAAATGTTATAGGAAACAATAATCTCGAACTTCAAATTAGTTCACTAAATGGAAATTTTTCGACAAGTGCTGATGTACTTCGATTTGTATTAGAATTAAGTCGACAACCTTCGATTACACAAGAAAATATAGTTGTGTCGTCAAATGAAGATTAACTTTTTAATAAATTATATTTAGATTTATTTTAACGTATTTACATTTTATTATTCTTATTATTTTTATTTTATTTATAATAAATTATTTTTTTCTAATTTATCATATTTTAAATTATTTTCCAATCCATGTACCTATACCATCCCAAGTTTCATTAAGGTTAGATAACCACCATTTTTTAAATTCAAAATTACTAATTGGAGTAAAATTGCAGATAAGATAATATACAGAGTGCATTGTGGTAAACCCTCCTTGTTCATTCAAAGACTTTCCTATGTTCCTAATATATTCTTCATTTGTAAGATTTTCATAAATAGCTTTCATACACAAATATGTTGTCGGTCCAAATTCTGAATACATAACAATTAATGCTTCACGGTTGTGAAAAGATTTTTCTAAAACTTGAACAATATTCTTATCCACTTCCTCAAATGAAGGGAAAGCATGCTTTTTGACATGTTCATTTGCCTTTATTTTAAAATTCTCGATGATTTCTTTGATTTCTGTCATAGCTCTTTCTAATATCTTAACGTACTAAAATCTTTAAATTAAAACTTTTGCTTTTAATTTATATTTATTCCACCGGAAACTCTCACCGAACCGGATAAATTCACCGGAAGCTCACCGGAAGCTCACCGGACCGGATAAATTCACCGGAAGCTCCCCGGAATTGTCTAGGGTTTGGATGGTAGTAGGATGTTGTAGGGTTTGGCGATAAGATTTTTCCCCAACCCTAGGCGCAGCCTAGGGTTTTGTTGGTGGGGGAAAATTTTGTCGCCAAACGCTACATCATACTACTATCGGATGGGCGCAACGGATGCGCAAGAGTCTCGTCATCACTATTCTGTCCCTCTTTTTAGTTCACTCAATTCCAATCAAAAGATACAAGCAGAAATCAGTCGAAAATCAGTTTAACTTGTAAAGTTGGAACTTTGCGCAAAGCGGCAAGCTCGCGGGCATCTCAAAATGTCGAGATGTCCTCCCTTGATCCCAAGATTGTCGGTACCCCCGGGTTACTAACAGTCTTGGGAATAACATACACACCATATGCGTGCTTAATATCACGTACATGGTTCAAATACTCAAGGTCAAACAAGGGCTACTGTAGTCCTTTCGGTAGCAACTATGAATGAATCGCCAGTTCGTTTCGGTCGGCTATCTGACGTGGAACTTGGTTTTTCCGACGTGTCACTCCGAATTTCGGGAACATCCGTGAGAAGATGCAAACCCCGATGCTCCTCACTCCTCGAATTATGTCCGGAAATTTTTGCGGCCACAGTTACAAGTACTCCTCGCGCGTGCCCTCGCGATGCCTCGCGGTCCTCAGAATTTAAAATGAGGAATTTAATGATGCAAGAACTGTATTGATCCAATTCACGGTATTTTTAGTTTTTTACTTTTATAATGAAATTCTAATTTATATTTAATTGTTCTATTAAATCTTTCGGATCGCGAGCTGTCGCGACCGTCGAGCGCTTAGGACGGGATGCTTAGGACGGGAGAACGGGTGCGTTATGTACAATTGTCCCTGACGCTGATCGGAGTTTCACGTCACAGCCTCATAGAATACCAGAACCACGGCGGTTTCGTGGGAACGGAAACCGCATGTCCGTTATCATGTTAAATGTTGTAATGCGCTAGACGCCTCAGGGAGGATGCTTAGCAAGATTACGTCACGTGCATTGTATCGCACTCTTACCTGCATTGTTTTAGCATACATTACGTTTCTTCTGTCCCGGAAATACGAGCGCCCGTCTCGCTATGGAGACCAAAGTTCATACATAGTGAATAATAAGTGCAACGGTAGTGACGGTTTGAATTTGTATTCTTCCAAAATTAACGTAGCAGTGGTTGCTGCGGTGGAATATCGACTCGCTCTCCTTGATGGTGCTCTGTCCCAAGAATGCCAACGACTACGTCGTCAAGCCGAAGTACTCCGCCATGATATTCGAATTCCGTGGTCAACGAATCCTGTTGTCTGCACCTTTGCAACCGAGTTGGAACTTGGTGGGCTGCCTGCTTATATTACTCAGGTGCAGCACAGTATGTGGCAACTTTAGGTAAGGGCGGGATACAGCGTCAGCGTAGTGTTTCTGAAAGAGATACGTTTCATGGTTCGACCCTGCCTGCTATGTACACTGTGCCTGAGGGCGCCCTTCTCTTGCAGTTGGAGGAACTCGGTTGGAACTTTCATGTCGTTGGTCTCGGGCTTCGCTGGCGAGGCCTGTCTATGAAGGTGTGCTGTGTTGCTTTTTTTCGTTTATTATGCCAGTTTTCTCGCCTTGTTTCGTTTCGCCTTATTCGTTGGTGTCTGGCGACGACTTCCAGGCCCTTGCATATGAGGAGTTTTTGCGCCTTACACACCCTGAACAGCTTATCGTCGTGACGGACGCATCTGACATGCAAGTTTTTGTAAAACCCGAGGTCTTCAAGTCGAGACTGAACAATATTCAGGTATTTTCCCCTTTCTATCGTTTGTAAGTGCGGAAACTGCCTCGTTGACTTTTGCCTTCCTTTTGTGCAGAGGACATACGCTCGTGAAGGCGCGGCATCTAATATTGTATTTTCAGCTGAATCTAATCAGTGGGCAGACCGTTATGGTCACGATCATCCACCAAAACTCGTTTTCAGACGAACAGCCTCTGGCCCGCGCACTGTCAAGCGAGGCTTGTTTGCAAACATTCCTCGGAAGACCAAAGCTTTCCCGAAGGTTTGTGATGCTGTGAAAGGATGGAGCGGAAGGGGCTGCGAAGGTTTATGGATAAAAGAGAGTCAACGAATCAGCAGGATATTCGACTATGCCACAACTGCAAGATCGCGTCGTTATGGTTACGTGCACCTTAACTCGGGATTGTATGCCGGCAAGTCCCGACATATTGAATCCATGCTGCAGGAGATGAACGTCAGCCTTCACGAGAACGACCAAGTGAGTCGCCCGGGGCAAGGAGGGACATTGTTGCAGGTTTTCTTGTTTACCTGTGCGGATATGTGGAGTATACGATACAAAATATATTCAAGCAAGCCCATTAGAGCAGACGTTTGGGGATGCCATTTTCCACAGACGGTTCACATGGAATACTGGATGGTTAACCATGACTGGGTGGTCTTGGATTATGGACTCGAAGCGTTCGCGACGACATCTGCGGACTCCGGCCTTAACAGGTGAATCCATTTCGTTGAGTTGTTTGCTATGTGTCGGCTACTTTTCGTTTTCTAAGAGGTGATCCATCGATACCTTTGCAGTAATGGCTGGAGTGATTATTGTTCCGCTGAAATTGTTGAGAGAGATTTGGTGCACTCGAAAATCCGAAGCAAACCTGCCTTTATGCACATCCCGGGAACAAGAGGAAATCAAATAAAGTGCTTCAGGTACTCTCAAGTTTGTTTGCTTTTGAAAGGTTTGCTCAACATACCGTTTACTAACAGAAGGGTGTTTGCTTAAGGAAAATCTTTTCATTATGGCGGTCATATTTGAGCTTGTGTAGCGAGGCAGGCGAAGAAGTGGTTGGTCCCACCGTATACTCTGCTGCCGAGGTGGCCTGAATCTTTGAAGGGTACGCTTGTAGCTTTTGGTACTTTACTGAACAGTATCAGCTGTGTGCACTCCTCGTATATTGTAACTTGTGACATTAGCAATGGTATTATGTTTCCGACTGGTAATAAAAATATAAAATTGTTCAACCTTTTATAATGGGTTTGCATCTTGGTTGTGATGGCCACGAGACCAAATACAGGTTGGCCCACTAAAATCACTACATTGTGAAATGAGATATATTTAACTGCATTAACATCAGTACTTTCTACCATAAGCTGCATGTATAGCTTGAATATGAATATAGGTATATTGACAGCTGGTCGAAGGACAGATGTTATAATTTGAGGATATATGTACCATGAGCAACGCCAATATCTTATGATATATATATGGTTTAAGTGAAGGTGATTAATGTGTGGTGTTGCGAAACCATGGTTTGGGGATCGTGGTTTTGCCAAACCACGGTTTCGCAATATTCCCCCGAATATTCCGCCTGGCTGGCGGGAGATATCCCCATCACGTGTCACACTGGATTTTTGGAACCGTGGTTTCGCCAAACCATGGTTTCGCGAAACCACGGTTCCCAAACCATGGTTTCGCCAAACCATACTTTACTAGTACACTCTTGAATATACAGCATATTGATAACTTTTGTTATTAAGTTATCAACTTTTGTAAAAAAATTGCCATGACCCGTGCACACTTTGTAGTAAAGGCTAGGTGTTAGCTGAGGAAAAATCATTAGCCTTGAAATAAGCAAAGCAGAACTAAAACAAGGTTGTTTACAAGATCGACGTCCGGCTGGGAAAGCAGAATTATAAGAAGATTACAGCTTACAATAACTGCTGGAGAGCAGAGTTACGCAAGGCAAAGTATCAAGAATAGAGGGCTCGTTGCTTGCAAGCGAAGAGTAACAATGGTCGAATACTACTATCCTATAACTAAGCAGTCCCTTAATTTGAGGGTCACCAGAACAGAGAAAAGTTGTCCGTTACGGGCTAAGGAAGAACGCAGTGCAAGGGATGCAGTTCCTCTGGACCCAACATTGTATAACGAACGCTCTAGGTTAAGATCCTGGCGGCAGTAGTATGATGTAGCGTTTACGGACAGAATTTTCCCCCACCAACAAAACCCTAGGCTTCGCCTAGGAGTAGTATGATGTAGCATTTACGGACAGAATTTTCCCCCACCACAAAAACCCTAGGGCTGAGCCATACTACTACCATCCAAACCCTAGGATGACGTGTCAACTCCGGTGAGCTTCCGGTGAATTTATCCGGTCCGGTGAGAGTTTCCGGTGGAATAAATATAAATATGATAAATTAGAAAAAAATAATTTATCATCTGTTTCTCCAATATTCCTTTCCATACGAAACAAATATTTCTTCATTCTTTTTTATATCTTTTTTTAATCGAACATTCCCGACAGAATTTATTACAGCATTATTTTTGCATTTAATTTTCTTGGCTGTTTGAGGAGTGCAATCATTAAATTTACCGGCTACGGAATTTGTTTTTGATGCATCATAAAATAGATTTTTATTCTTCTCCCACATGAGTAGTATACTACCGATTATAGCCTGCCCCCAAAACCCTAAAGACGATAATAAATGATTAATAAGTACAAGAGAAAACCCTAAAGAAATAATTACGTAATAAATAGGGAATAAATTACGTGATTAAATGTGAGTACGATAAAAAATAAATAAATAATCTACAATAAAAAATAAACAGAAAATCTACAATAAAAAGATAAAGATAAATGAAAGTAAATAAAAAGTAAATTAATTAATGTTTCAATAAGATATATGTTAATAATTGTTCTTAAATCATTTTGAAACGTTCCTATTATTATATGTGAAACTTCTTCTTCACTATCTTCATCACTATCTTCATTACTTTCCTCATCACTATCAAACACAATACTTTCGGAATCATCGTCTTCGATACCTCTAATCATTAAAGCACATCGTAAAGTATCATGAATATCATCAATATCAATTTCAATTTCAATATCCAATTCTTCTTGCATCTTTACTAAGTTTTTTACAATATCATACAACTCATCATCATATTTACAATCAAACACTCTTCTCAAATGCCATTTGTAAATTTCATACAATTTATCGACTTTCGAAGAAGTCATTTCATTAAGTTGATTGTTTACCTTATTTTTGTGTAATTTGAATGAATGTAATAAAAGCAATTCTTGATATACATATTTCATCTCAATTTGATGTTTCATAAAAAAATCTTGTCTTGAACTTCAAGAGGAAGATTATTGAATGTAGTTTCCATTCTTGCTTTGTTTACACTACTAAGTTACATTGTTTAAGTGGAATAAAATCATTTTACTATTTTTAAAGATATAATATTTACCCATTCCACATATGCCGAATATTCTTTTTCATCGTCATTTTCAATATTTAAATCGTAGTATTGTTTAGTTTTAATATGTGTAGGGGAGTCTTTATGGCTTGTATCCGAATAATGTTTATGATACCCTTTTTTCATTTATTTCATTATTTATGTTTTCATAACCTTTCTTTGTAATTTTTGTTAATATTTTTGTAAATGAGGTATCCATCCAAAAATCAGAACAACCTTCATTTTTTTCGGGGTCAACCTTAACAATCCTTGGTTTGACATATATCAATTCACAAAGAATGTTTTGAGATTCTTCTTCATGCCTTTCTTTGAGTAAATTGCAAAATTTCAAATACTCATCACTCGATAATTTTGTTTTAACTTCGTCAACAAGATTTTGAATATCATGTGAAGTATTCATCTTGCTTGGTTTATCCTACTGAGTTACACTCTTTAAGTGGATTTTATTTTTTTGAGGTTTTTTGTCCCCCTGAAAAAACCGAAGAAATTCACACAATTAAATTAAAAGGAAATCTTGCAGGTCCTCGATTGTTATTATTTGTTGGTGAATTTGCAATAGGTCGTGATGTCACTTGTGGTGATTGAATATTTGCAGATTTAATTAACTTTTTCTTTTTGGAATATTTTTTAAGTAGTATGATGTAGCGTTTGGCGACAAAATTTTCCCCCACCAACAAAACCCTAGGCTGCGCCTAGGGTTGGGGAAAAATCTTATCGCCAAACCCTACAACATCCTACTACCATCCAAACCCTAGACAATTCCGGTGAGCTTCCGGTGAATTCATCACTACTAGTATACCGATTATAGCCCACCACCAAATAACTAAATAATAAATACAAGAAATAATTACGTAATAAATAGGGAATAAATTACGTGATTAAATGTGAATAGAAAAAATCTACAATAAATATAAAAGATAAAAGATAAAGATATAAAAGATAAAGATTAAAACTTATAAGTAAATGAAAAGTAAATATTGATTAAGTTTTCAATAAGTTATATGTTAATTGTTCTTAAATCATTTATTCATGGAAGTTTAATAAGTCTTTGAATTAATTCGCTTTTATTACCACTCACTTTGACTTTGTTTATTTTACATTCATTTTTCAATTGTGATAGTTTATATGTTTTGATGTTGATGATATGATTCTCAACGCTTGTTATAGTTAAAAATCGATTATTCGATAATAAGCCATCATCTTGTATAATATTCATATATACAACAATTCTGAATAATTTAAAATTCGGAGGTTTTGTCGGTGGTTTATGTTTCATCCATGTTTTCATATGGTCTAATACATCTTTCATTTCAAATTGATGTTTCATCAAGTAAATCTTTTCTTGAAGTTCACAAGGAAGATGATTAAATGTAGTAGTCATTCTTGCTTTGTTTACCCTATTGAGTTACACTCTTTAAGTGGAATTTTATTTTTTGAGGTTTTTGTTTTTGTCCCCTTGAAAAAACCGAAGAAATTTATCAAGAAAAATCAATAGGAATTAGTTCCATTAAAAATCTCAATTGTAAACCATTTGTTAATATTTCACCATTTCCGGATGTCATATACAATTCTAAATTATTTTGTGCAAGAACATTAACAGTGGCAAAAATATTAAAATCAGTTCCCGTTACGTTGAAACTTGAAAGTCTTACAATATATTCGGTACCTATAACATTATTAATATTTGTATCACTGTGTTGAATTTTAAATTTTGTAAAAGCAGCATTTCCATCACTTATATTAGGGTCAGCCGGACTCAATGTAAAATCAAAATAATTAATGAACGATGTGTCAAATTTCAATATTCTCATTCCTTGACCAGTTTGAATTAATCCTTTGTTACATTTGGAATAATCTATTTTGTTTACGATTTGAACAGAACTACATTCTATATCATTACAATCTATAATATCCTTGCAACCTATTATGTCACCCGACATATTAATTCTAAAAAATTTAGGTGCACTACCATCAGGTTTCGTTTGAAAATTTATAAAATATATCGTTGAAGCATTTGATGTGTCTACATCAGCGGTATTCAAATTTATGAAAGAATTACCGGATACTTTTGTTCCGAATAAATCAATATTTGTTGTATCATTTGGGGCGGTGTTGTTTATTTCACCATTTATCCTTGCATTACCATTTACTTCTAAACCGGAATTTGTATTTACTTTTAACGTTTCGCCGCCAACATTAACCTCATTTGGATTACTTGCATCATCTCCACTTGCCAATATAATAATTGCATTTCCATTTCCTTTTGAATTTAATATATTATTTACATCCACAGTACTGTCTCCAAGCAGTCCTAATGCATTTCCAAAAGATATATCATTATTAATTTTTACACTTGCTCCAGCATTTGCCGGTTCCAACACATCATTTGTTTCGGTCCATTTTGAAGTTTGTACAGGATTGTATGTTTGACCATTTACAGTATTACATTGTATATTTTTACAAACAATATCATTTCCAAAAGAAGACATATAATATATATTAAATTACAATTTAAAATCAGGTTTAATCCAAACCAATATTCCCGAACCCGGAGTTGTTATAACTTTACTTTCCATACACACACCAATAATTCCAACATTATTTGTAGTAATTTGTGAAGAAACAACTGTACCTCCCGCTGAACAACCTAACATTTGTCCTTTGACATAACTTCCATCTAATGCTTTGCAAGTTGTGAATCCTTTTGTACAAATAAATGCACTACTACCCGTTGTTGAATTTTGAACACAAACACCAATAGGCATACAATTTTGATTAGATTGACTTGCCGAAGCTGCATATATTTTTACACCATTTACATTAGTAAAGTCATCGTCAAATTGAACAATATCACCAGCACTTATTGTTCCTCCGGTATTATTTTCAAAAGTAAATACATCACCTGTATGAGGAACCGGACTTGTGGGTAATGTTGCTGTATATGCATTTGTCAATGTTGTCAATGGAATTCCTAAACTTGTAACAGAAGCCGTAGCAGATGTATAACTAAAATTCAAACTATTTGTAAGTATTGCACTTGTAGCATCTATATCTCCGGTTAAATTAATATTTCCCCCTGTATTTCCGACAGCCAAAACTTGACTTAATGAACCAATACTTCCAGAATTTATTGCACCGGTTCTGACTTCATTTGATGCAGAATCATAATATAATTGTAAACTTTCTGAACTAACATCAGGACTTGCCCGAATAGGTCGAATATAACAAGAATTATTTACAGCAGCATTAAGTTCTACGCCGCTTGCATTAAGAATAATTGTATTATCAATAGCGGTCGCACTTTGAGCGGAGTTTTGAGCACTAAAAGCACCAATATTGATTGAATTTTCCCCAGCCAAATATTCCCCTGCGAATTTTCCAATATTGATTGAATTCTCCGAAGCGAAGCTTTGCCCAGCATCGTCACCAACGTTTACGACGAAAGCATTACATTGATTGTTCCCGGCACCCGAACCTATGCATATCGAATCATTCAAACAATTAAAAGCCCCACTATTTCTACCTATTAAAACCGAACGGTTTGCATTTGTAAAACCATCATTTTGAGTCGATTCGCCTAAAGACACCAATCCATTACCAGCGGTGCCAGCCCTAATTCTAAATAAATTTCCATCACATTCTTCCTGATTTATTATAAGTTTTCCAGTTCCGGTAAAAGATATATCATTTGTTGTAGTTATACTTCCTTGGTCGGTAACAGATTGCAAATCTTGTGGTATAGATGGTGGAATATTTGTTAACCCTGAGGCGTCTCCGGTAAATTTACCAGAATTCAAAGTAATATCACCGGTGTTCAAAATTAAAGGTCCATCATTTATAAGTACACCGGCTCCAAGTGGTTCTACATTTAATGTGGTTTGCATAAATGACCATTCATTTATACCATTGTCTCCTATTTTCAATCGTGTTTGTGATACCGGGTCTAAAGATTTAATTTCAAAAGAACTATCAAGCTCATCCAAACCTATAGAAAATTTTGATGTACTTGCAGGATTATTCAAAATAAAATCATAAAAATTGATATTATTAACCAAATTTAAATCACCATCAGTTTGTAATTTCATAAATTCTCTTTGATTATTTACATCAGAATTATCAATAAAATCAATATCATTTTGATATAAAAAATCTGAAGCCATATGAATTGTTTGACAAGGATTTGAATTATCACCTATTTGATTTACATTGAGTTGATTAATTGTTAAAGGGTCAGGAATATTTGTGGATGGAGTTTGATTTCCATTAAATGTGTTTGCAACTATATTATTTCCAAATGACGACATTATATATTATACTTTCTTTTTTAATTTTATTATGGAATTTATGCCATTTTCATAAAAATTTGAGCAGGTGCACTACCACCCGCACTTCTATACCCATACAATCCATTGACGGGGACAACATCATTACCTGGCGGTGTGTTTGCGGCACCGGTTACAACAGGTAATCCAGCCATACGGACTTTGCATTTATCAGTCAATGCAGCCATATTTAGATAAACATCACCAGGGTCGCCGCTTTGAGAACCATCGATATCCATTATGATATTTGCTCCAACCATTTGTAAAGTTGTTATTGTTGTTTTATCTTTGGCACCAATAAACACACCGTTATTTACTTTAATATTTTCATCTAAAACAAAATCATTTCCAAAGGAAGACATTATATATATTATAATATATTAATTTTATTTCACAAAGAATGTCGGTGCAAGTGTTGGTAATTTATTATTTAATGGATGAATATTAGGAAATGAAAACATAGCATTCTGTTTTGTAATTTTATCACCGTGTCCTAATGTATATGATTTAAAACCTGACATAGGGTCCACATTAGATACTCTTGCAGGTGGTCGTAAATCTTGAATTGTTTTGCAGGGAATAATCATCATTGAAGGACTTCGAAAGCCTGAAGTTAACATCATATTTGGTAATTTTACATCGACTTTCCCTAATGGTTTATTTCCTAAGTTTGAAGCAAAAATTTGTCCCGCTTGTTCAGCCATATATTTATATACAATTACAATTAAATTAGTTTTTTTTATACAACAACTTCAATCATTCTTCCCATACCAATACGAATGGTACTTGTACATTGTGCAATAATAAATGTTTCGTTATTTGTTAATGATTCTTGAAGTGGGTCTGCAGTTGATGATTTCTGAGTTACCAAAAATAAACTTGCATTCATACCTCTTGTATCAACCCCTGAACAATTTCGGGGACCCATACCAGGCATAGGCATATTCAATCGAAGCATAGCAGTCCAATAAGAATTATACCAATTTTCCAAAGAATTAACTTTACAACCAGCATCATCAGAATAATTATCAGCTTTACCAATAGCGACCAAGTTAAAAGCATCAAGAGCGGTAGCACGATAATTTGGATAATAAATTGAGTTGACATTATACTGCCAAGATTGAATATCTCCAGCATAAAATCTGAAATAACTTGGTACGAAAGTAGCACCTATTTTATTATCAATTTTATGCAAACCTGTATTGACAGAACTGTAATTTGAAGGCCTTTGAACAGCGTATAGCATATCCAAAGATTGTGCCGACAAAGAAAATCGATTTGATTTAGTCATTTCCGTTTGATTATCTTGAAAGGTAAAATAATTAGTAAAAGGCATCTCAATGTAAGAATCTTCTTTTAGTTTTCTTTCGACAGCACTATCGTAAACACCATTTGAAAATGTTATTGTTTCAATTGTAAAATGCAAATCAGTCAATTTCCATGTCGCTTTTGCAGCAAGTTCGGCTGCCGCTGTTCCGGTAAATTTAACACCTGCCCCTAATGATTTTTGATATGCACCCAACACCTCCGGTCCATGCATATAGAAACGTAACTGAATGCTAGGAAGTAACGCAGTATCCAGGTAGTCAGGAGCACTTTCCCCTATAAATTGTAGGAAATTATTCAAAATATATGGTCTTTCTTGTTGATAATAACTATCAGTATTGACATTTATTTCTTGATTTTTCAAAACACGTTGGTAAGATACCTCTTTGTTTAACGTAGTTTTAAGATTGTCCAAAACCGTTGATACCGTTGAATATTGACTCATTCCCGAGGAAATAGCAATACCTCCGCTGTAAATTTCCACACGAGAAATCAGTTTTTCGATTCCATTTGGCAAAGTTGTGATAACTGAATCAGCTTGATTTGCGGCGTCGGTACAAGCTATGGCAGTATTGTTAGCACGACCTTTACAATGCATACTTAAACTTTTCAAATTACACAAAACATTAACTGGAAGATTCAAAGTAATAACACCGTAAGGATTTACTTCGGTCAAGTTTGTTGTTTCAAGGCGAAAATATTGAGTACTATATCCACTTAGTTTTTGAAGTCCAAATGCAAGACTATACGGTAGCGACATTTTATTATAATATATATAATATAATTTTAATTCACATATTCTTTTAATTTCAAAGATAATGCATAGTTTATAGATTGTTCATTTCCATTTCGGGAAACGGCTGTAGGAATTAGTCTGGATTTATTGTCGGTAATTGAAATTCTTAATTGAGAAAATTGAGAAGCTTGCACATCTATAGAAAAGTTTTCATCATAATCTAAATAAGTAATAAATTGATTAGTTAAATCTGACGGTAACAATACTTTTCCTAAAATGTCACTACTAATGATTTGATTTTCTTTAAAATTGTTTGAAAGATTTGTACTTTGTAAATTATTTGTGGGCAACGTTGATATTCTAAGATAAATAGCATCGTTTGTTTGTAAATTACCAGGAAATTTGGAAATAAATACTTCATTTACAGTTTCGATATCGAACAAGTCTTTAATCTGTGAAATGTTTGTAAGACCAGCAACTGTTTTGTTTGTTTGTCCCCCTAATATTTGGTCAACATCGTTATACTTTCCTGGTGAATTAAAGATATTATTTAATGCATCATCTAATGGACTTCCAGGCACTGCTTGAAAATCACCAGTTATCGAAAATGAAACAAACTTGATATTCAGAGCAGGTTTGCTAAGTGTAATCGTAAAATGTCCTGAAATTGCATCGTAAGTAACATCAACTCTATCCGCAGGTCTTGCGAACTCGAAGTGCTCAACAAGAACATCTAAAATAATTGTTTCTAAAATCAAATTTAAATCATCTAAATCTGTGTAATTTCCATCAGGTATTCTACATTCATAAAATTTATCAGAATTTGTATCAGCAATATAGAAAATTCCATTATATTCATTAATGGTATACCAAGTCTTTGCAGCCGAAAATGAATTCACAATAATTTTCAATTTGCTTGTATTTTTATAGTTTGTTAATTGTGTTGGTATATTGATATTGATAATTCTGGAATCACCAAATGATGAAAGGTCTTCACTTGATAAATAAAGTGTACGTTCAGATATTACACTCATGACTATCTCTATTTATAATATCAATATAGTTTTTATTCATTTCAATATCTTCTTTTAAATCTCTTTTTAATGGTAAAGGTAATTCAATGTTTCCATTATACATATCGTCATAGAGTTGTGGTCTTTTAATAAAATCATCAACAATCAATTCAATATAAAATGTGCATAAATTAGGGTACAAAATCTGAGCATTTTTGATTAAGTTTTCACGTTCCATAATTTACCAAAACATTATTATTTTTATCTTTAATCGTATTTTCATCAATAGATGTATACTTATTTGATTGTGATTTCTCTATACTTCTATCAAATGATGTCATTCTTTGAGGACCTTTGTTTGATATGTAATCAGCCAATAATCTTGCTTCTAAGGGTGCGTCGTCATGCAAGTAATTTTTATCAATATCAAAATTTACTCCTAACAGTCCTAATGGATTTAAATCTTCGGAAATTTGATTGTTAAATTCATAACTTTCAACAGTATTTATTGACATATTTCTTGCATCGTTCAAAGCATTTCCAAACATCAATACATCAAATCCGGTCCCTATAGTATGTAATGTCGATTTCAATAAATTCACCTTATTAACTTTATTATTCTTTGGCATTTGAAAGAACTGTTTTAAATTATGCGGCGAAGTAACATATGCATACGGTGATTTGAATAAATCATAAGGATTTTTGTTTTCGAAGTAATGAAATATTTTCCTATTACTTTTTGATGGTATTTTTAAGGCTCCCAAAGTGGCCCAATCAGTTACAACTCGATGCATATTTTGCGGTGCATTACCATTAACCTTTGGGTTGTATACATGTGAAAGAAACGGGTTGAAGGTAGTCGATTTTACATTGAATTTCTCACCGACATGAATAGATTTAGCACCGCCAAGGCTTGTCCCTAACAACTCAATATCATGATTAGGATATTTTTTCAATGTATTCAAATATACGTTTTCAGCTCTTCGAAATGAATCTCTTGTTTCATGTTTTACTTTAATTACGGAAAATATGTCCGCTTTATCTTCATCTAAATAAGAAGGATTTGATGAGGCACCATGATATGCAATATGGATTTTGTTGTTTCCATTATTGAGCACCACGGCGTCATAACTTGATAGCTCGGGGTCAATGTTGAATTTATTGCTAAGCACATCTTTATTCAATTGATTTTTTGCGGTCTCTAAGGTATTATATTCATAACCGCCTGGAAATAACAAATCTGATTGATAATTTCTTGAACCGAGGTAACTTGAAATACCTACATGATATGCTTTCTCTCTAAGACTATTGGAAAACGATTGTTCAATTTGAGAGTGTTGCAAGTCACCTAATTGTTTGAATAAACTATTTAATTGAAGTCTATATTGTTTCTTTTCACTTTCATTTAACTCATACTTTTTATTCAAATCTGCTGAAACTGAATAAGTATTATTGTTGTTTGGAAAATTGAGTATCTTGCTCGATGAATTTAACACTTTATTGTTGCAGAAATCATTTTGAATGAACAACGGTGAACACAATGATTGAGTATGTCTTTCCATTAATATATATACATACTATAATGACTTGTAAATATGGACAAATAGTTATTTCTTCGACAAATTATGATGGTAAAATTGCAGAATAATAGGTTACACATTATGCGCAAAAATGAGTAACCCACAACACATTAAAGCATTTACCAAAGAATTTCATTTTACTTATTACAAATAATGCAAATAAATGGAAAGTTGTTTTGATGCTTCACTAATTCAGAAGTTATTTTTTGTATGCCGTTTTCAAACCGTGCACACATTATGCAACACAATCTTTCACATTTGAAACATCTGGTATTTATTGGGGTTTTTTTTGTAGGTTCAATTTCAGTTAGGTCTATTGTTGTTGCAAGTCCTGCACAACACAACAAAAACACAATCAATACATACATAAATCAGAAACAAAAAACTATCATGCTAATTTTGCATTCATTAAACTATTTACAATTAATTGTAATGTTTTATTTTCATCAACAATTTTCCCAACTTCATCATTTAGTTGCTGAAACAGTTTTTTTTGCATATTTATCTCCCGATAACACATGACATTATTGTCTTCTAATATCTGATATTTAACCAGTAATTCGTTATATTTGTTTTTCAGGTCTTCAAAATCTGCAATCGTTACAAACACAAAAAAAAACTTGTAAAACTGAATAAATAATACAGCCCTATGTTTCAAGGCTAAAAGTTCAAAACTGTTACAGGCCAGGTTTCAAGGCCCCTCCTAAACAGAAAAATATGAAACGTTCTGAACTTGTTTAAGGCCGACGCTGGTACCTATTCTGTCCATTTATCATATTTCCAAAATATACAAAAACCAAAGTGAGGCCAAAAACAATCTGAGAAAAAAACATAGCAACCAACTCTGCTGAATAGTTGGTGACGAACCATAAAACCTTCGTTGTGCCAATACAAAATGGGTTCACAGAGTTAAAGGTTTTTTGGCATTGCAAAAACACGTGAGCCTGCTGCACCATAGTTATGATAATACCAAAGTAGACCATCGCAAACAACCCAAAAAGAAACAGCTTGGCAAACATCCCTTGGCTGTGAAGCCAGTGGGCCAAAACGCCTGCGTCCGATTCCGGATTCGGGTTAGAACTGGCAAAAGCTGCAGCCAAGTCGAGGTCCCCGATAGCGTATTTGTGTGCGTTGCCATAGTAGTGTTTCTTCATGAAACCGTTTGCACTTGCAATAGAGTACAAAAAATACACGCCAGAAACAGGCTTCCCAATGAACTTTCCTCTCAAGGACCAAACATCGGTAACTTTGTTTAAGTACTTTTGTTCGTAAGGTTTTCCATAAGCATCCCTCCTAATTGGAGTCCCTCGTGGTGAAAGTAAGATATCACCTTCAGGAGGAGCTGGAGGTGCAGCAGGTGGGATGTTGTCAGCCATTTTAAAACGTAGTAAACTGTTACCCAAGCCACCCCACATAACCCCCGCTATTTATTGCTCGACCTCCTCATACGACACCGAACCTGAAGACATAGTCTCAGAAATATGTTTCGTACTTAAGTACTTTTCTTGAACACGATGCTTCTCCTCTAATAAAGTGTTGTAGTCGTCTACCAGACTATCAAACTGTACTTTCAAAGGGTCATATTTGACTGCTTTTTCATAGACAACCTCAATGGCTGCTGACGCTGTGGGGTTCTTTGAACTCAACATAACGACACGACGTTTTAGCTGTGTAATCTCGCCGGTTAGGTTATCAACATAACCTTGAGAAAACATAAGGTTGTCGCTGTTGTCAGTCACAACTTCATCGCGAGACTTTAACATGGCTAACTCAGACTCTCTATCTCGCAGTTTGCAAGTAAGTTCTTCGTGTGAAAAAACAATAATTCCGTATTTGGAAGTAAGATCGGTTAGCTCTGTAAAATATTTTTCGCATCTTTCTTCGGAAAGGTTTTTTTCAGCTGTCAGTTCTGCAATGCTGTTGTTTAAACTGGTGTTATTTAGCAACACTGTGTGATAACTTGTTGTCAACCGGTCGTATTGCATTCGCATTTCCTCTGCGAACTCTTCAGCCTGTCGTAAAACCTCAGACTTCGTGACTGAAACATCGGAAGCATTGGAAAAAGAACGTTCAAAAGAAGAACTGTTTTCACTTTCAAAGCAAAGGCTGTCAAAGGCAGCGTCCAATTCGTCAAAAGGAATAGCACGAGCGGACGGATCAAGCTTCTTTTTTTTAGACCGTTTGGTAGAACCCTCTCCATAATATGAGATAGCAGGGGATGAAATCGAGACGCCTTGAAGAATATCTTTGACAGCGTCTACAGAGGGACTGCTGGCAACTCGTTCTCTCTCATTCCGTGCAAGGTCTGTCGCAGCAGTTTCAAGTCTGTGAGCAAGTAAGTTGGCAGAATCGCAATCTTTCCCCCTAGTTGTGTCAGCTGTCAACATAACAACTTCCTGTCCAAACATAGTAGCGATGTCTTCAGCAGACGCATCGCTGTTTGCACAAATATAAGCGTTGATAACAGGGGACATGGCTTCAGAAAAACGACAACCAAAAACAGCGACGACTTGATCCCAGTGGTGTTGACAAAATATCGTTGTTGTGTTACGCTCACAACGAATACGGTCATAATGGGTGTACCCAAATTGCTTGACCTTCCGTGGTTTGACACCGCAGCAGCGGGTGCCATTTCCTCTATCTCTAAACGGTTCTGATGGGTAGGCATTAGTATTCCGCGTATCATATAACACAGACCCATCTTTCCCTAAGCGAAAAACTCCAGAAACTTTTAAAGGTGGCGTATCCTCTGACCTCTTTGGGAAAGAGGGAAGCATACAATACAACCATAACACGAGAAGCGGTGGCGGCATACCTGCAAGTAAAAGTTGTGTTAGTTTGGCGGAGGTAAAGGATTTCTGTGAAAACTTGTGAGAACGTTGCATTTACGTTGCCAGTACGCTGCGGTTACGCTGCGGTCACGCTGCGGTTTAAAGGGTCCTGGGTCTTGACTTTTGGGGGGGTACGGGGTTCCACAAAAATAAGGTTGAAAATAAATTATAAACAACATTTGTTTAAACTTAACCGCAACGTAACCGCAGCGTAACCGCAGCGTGACCACAGCGTGACCGCAGCGTAAAACACAATAAATGTATGCATATATACGTAGAATTTCGCAGGGAATTCATTTTTGAAGTCAGATTTTAAAGAAATTCGAATTTTCAAGTTACACATTTTGCGCAAAAATAAGTAACCAAAAATCATACACAAAAACGCTTCAAAAAAATATTGTAAATTCACTGTCGATGTAAAATTTCATCAGGAGTTCGAATTTGAAGACAAAATGTTGAAAAGAAAATTCCTTTTTAAGATATATTGAAGTCTTTTTTCTGTCAAAAACTCCGACGCTTGTTGATAATTAAAAAACAAAAATTCATCAAAAAGCACTTTAAATACGACTATTAAACGTAGAATTTCATCAGGAATTCGAATATGTCATCAGAATTTGAATCCGATTTTTTCTACAATTTATATTGAATTTTCAATGTTTTCTTTAGCTATTTCGAAGTATTTTTTATCGATTTCAATACCTATATAATTTCTTTTGAGATTTCTACATACCAACCCGGAATTTCCAATACCCATACAACAATCTAATACATTATCGTAAGGATTTGAATAAGATTTGATTATCCATTCGAATAAATCGTATGGTTTACTACATGGATGCTTAGATTTGTAATTACCATTAGAAAATTTGACAACACTTCTTGGAAATCGTTTTCCATCTTTGCATATAGTAGGCGTCCTTTCGGTGTAATGAGTATACAATTCAGTCCGTGGTCCTTGACCTTGTCGTATATACGGTTTGTGACCTTCAATCATGATTGGGTTATATGTTGGCAAGTGTTTGTAAAATACATAAATCATTTCATGACTTCTCAAAGGCATTTGATTTGCATGATAAAAACCTAATGACATTGTTTTTTCATATACGATATCATATCGAAACATCTTCTTATTACTTTCAATAATTGAATGTCCAAATTTGGTCGTTGTAGTAAATATATAGGCTGAATGTTTTTTACCTATTCTCTTTAATTGAATCCATAGTTTATCTAAATCAAAAGGAATTTTATCCCAAGAACAATTTGTTTGATTGTATGGTAAATCACAAATGAAAAGGTCTATTGAATTTCTTGGTATGTTAGGGAAAATGTTGAAACAATCATCGTTATGTAAGTTTATCATTACTTTAGTTTCTTTTAAAAAAATAATAAACAAACTATACATATATATCTTTAATGAAGATTGTAAAAGTAAAAGATATGAATATAGAGGTACCGAATGGAAGTGCTTTTAATATCAAAACTGGACCAAACATGTTAAAAGCTCATCAAAATTCAATATTTATAGGAAAAAGAGGTAGTGGTAAATCAGTGGCGGTGACTAATTATTTAAAAATGTTAAAAAAAGAAGGTTCATTACATCGTATATTTGTTATTAGTCCCACATTTAATTCGAACAAAAAATTAATGAAGTCATTAGATATCGACTCCGAAGATGTGTATGAACCGGACGATGGTGCAAATGTTATTAATGATATTATTCAAAAAGCTGAAGAAGAAAGAGACATATATTTAAAATATCATGAAGACTTGAAAAAATGGAATTTATTAATGGATAAATTAAATAATAGAAATATCTTTATCGATGATATCGACCCAGAATTATTGTTAGAATTTTTGACATCAGACGGTTTCGAAAAACCCGTCCATAAATATAATGGTAAACGACCTATACTGGCAGTTTTTGTCGATGATTGTCAATCAACGAATTTGTTTCGAACTCCTAAATTTCTGAATTTCATAACAAGACATCGACATATCGCTGATTTTGAAACTGGTGGTGCTTTAGGAATAAGTTGTTTTATTGGTATTCAAAACTTTAAAAGTCAATTTGGTTCCTGCCCGAGAGCCGTTAAGAACAATGCAACAAGTTTAGGAGTTTTTAAAATGAAAGACAAAAAAGAGTTACAAGAAATATATGAATCTTGTGCCGGTGAAATTGACGAAAAGACTTTTTATGAAGTATATGCACATGCTATCAATGAACCACATTCATTTCTATTAATCGATTTACATAAGAAAGACAATCATCCATCGATGTTTCGAAAACGATTTGATGAATTTATAATTCCTGAAAAAATAAATTATAACTTATGAAGAAAACAAAAGAAACAATCAAAGATTGTTTCCGGACTTGTGAACGGTGTATAGCTATTTCGAAAAGTAAAGGAAATCAATGTAGAAATATGACTTGTAAATATAGTCCTTATTGTTATGTTCATAGAGTAGTGAATGTAAAACAAAGTAGCATTCCAAATTCAGGTCTTGGGGTATATGCCAAAGAAGACTTGAAAAAAGATAAGTTAGTTGGTCGATACACCGTAGGCACGCAACGATTGACAATGAATGAATTACCTCCATTGAATCGAAGAACACATATATGGAAAAAGAGTAATAATCTGTTTTATGATGCATCGAAAACAATGTCAGTTGCCGGAAAATTTAATGATTGTACTCCCCAAAGTGCTAAAAGAATTAAATGCAAAAACAATGCTGTAATAAATTCTGTAGGAAATGTTTGATTGAAATCATATGTAAAAAAGAATCAAGAGATATATGTTTCTTATGGAAAAGATTATTGGAAAGATAAATGATACAAGTATTCTTTTAAAATTCTGGAAACAATGATTTGAATGTTTTATGAAAATGAGGGTCTGAATTCAAAACGTCATGATAAGTCGGTGGTGCTGCGTTTGGCTTTCCTTCCGTTTTTGAAACTTTGTCTTTCTTTTTTGATTTTTTGATAATCACTTGAGGTTGATGTTCAGAATCGTCACTTGAATTACCCGAAGTTTCACTATCAGATTCCACAACAATCACAGGTTTCTTTTTTGATTTTTTAACATATTTCTTTTCAATAATTTCAGGTTGAGAATTATTTTCTGATTTTAGAGTAATTCCAGGTTCTTTTATCGATGATTTAATTTTATTTTGTGCAGCTTCTAATTCTTTCTTATTTTCTAATTCTTTTGCAAGTTTGATATCCTTTTTGGCTTCAGAATTTCTTTTCCTTGTTTCCATAGCTTTCAGTCGTGCCACTTTTAATCGTTCTAAAGTAGCCTCATCAGTGATTTTTTGACCTTTCTTAAACCCCATATTAGAATACACAAGAAAATAATTTTCTAATCATTACTTATCATTTCTATTGATTTGTATAAAATAAAATATATATGTTAAAGATATACATACAATGTTTGAAATTAATACCTGTGACGTTTTTCAATTTGGTACAATTATCGTTGCATTGATTCACGCTATAGGATATAATATGAGACGGTCTCGATGTAAACAATTAGATTGTCTATGTATTAAATGTGAAAGAGATATCATGAATTCAAAAGAAATGAGTATCGACGATAAAAATGTGTTAGAATCTGCTTAAAGATAATAAGTTCTATATTATAACAATGAGTGAAATCAATACAAAATCTCCTAAGTATACGAAAGTTACTTCGAAGAATGGTAAAGTTTATTATAAAAAACCCTTAGACATGAATCGAAGAGATAAGGGGAAATTTTATGAAGCCAACAAACCATTGTTACAAAAGAATCTAACCTTAGACCGAATTTTGAAAAATAAAAATGTCGGTGTTTCAACGATGGAAAAGCATGGAATTGATAAAGTAAAAATTGTTGAAATATGCTCTAAGAAAATCAAAGAAAATCCTGAAGAATTCGACAAATATATGGAAATTCAAAACAAATTTCTGGAAAGGTTGAATGTAACAAAAACCACCTAAAGAATACGTTACAATTCAGTAATAAGAAATATATTGTATAATAATAATGCCACCAAAAAAGAGTAATGAAAAAGACGATAAAGATAATGATAAAGGCAAAGGTCCATTATTAACCAAGGCAAAGAAAACTAATCTCAAGAAAGTTAAAGACCATAGGGTCGGAAATTTGAAAGCATCAAGTTCAAGACAATTAACAAAAGAACAATGGAGTAAAATAAACCAAATAGAAAAGAAAAAAATAGATAAGGAATTTACCAAGGAAAATAAACAGCAAAATTTACAATCAGAAATAAAGAAATTTGAAAAAGAAAATGAGGATATAATAATCCTTAGTGATTTGCTTTCTCGACAAGAATATGAAGAACTATTTACGGATAAAGACGTTACAAAAGATTTTGTAGATAAGGGTGGAAATCAAGGAGTAAGCATAAGAATCAAATTTAATAGATTTCTTAGTAAACCTTTGGATTATTGGATGTATTTGATTAATAAAAAAGTTGACCAAGCTTCGGAAGATATAAAGCATTTTCAATTTGGTGTAAACTTTCAAGATGGTTCTTCGGAGTTTTTAAGTGCAAAAAATGAAATCGATTTTTATAAAAAATTAGAAGGAATGATTCAGTCCGGAGATGATAGAGGAGCTGTAAATTTTATCACAATTTCTTTGTTAAATTTTAAGAAAATAAATGGAAAAGGCCAACCATTGTCGGTGCCAAAATCTGTGGAAGAATTGAAACAAAAGAAAAGTTGTATTACCGTTAAGGATGAACAATGTTTTGCTAAATCTTGCATCATTATGAATTACAAAGATAAAAAAGACAATGAAGAAATATCATACAAAGTCTACAATCACATTTGCAACAATATTAAAAATCGTTTAACAAGAGAAGCAATAATTTTAATGAAAGAATTAGAATTTAATGCTGAAGACGGTATAGGTTTTGATGACATTCATGTATTTGAAGAGAAATTCGATAAAAATATTACAATTCATGGAATGACTGATTTGGGTTGTACAATAATGTATCCGCCAAGTAAAGAAGAATTGCCCGACAGACCGGAATGGAATTTTGTTTATTATCATTTAAATTCAAGTATTGGACACTACGAACCAATAACGAAAATCGAAGCTTTTTATGGAATAGCTGACCGACCAAGATGTTGTAAATGCAAAAGTAAATTGTGTGACTTTTCAAAAAAGGGAAACAAACTGATTTTAAACTGCGAGGAAGCAATCTATTGTAAAGATTGTAATAATAAATTTGAAAATAAAAAATGTTATAATTTACATAAACAAGGAACAGCTTGTCTATACTTTCATAGATGCAAAGGTGAATGCAAAAAATCATATGACATAAGAAAAGAAAAAGAGCACATTTGTGGGTATGAGTTTTGTCTAAATTGTAAATTATATTGTGACATGAGCACACATAAAAATCAATGCTATATTACCCCCAAAAAACCAAAAGATATCATTGATAAAAGTAAAATAGGATTTTTTGATTTTGAAGCATACAATGAAACAAAGCACGAAGTGAATCTGAGTGTGACACAATATTCTAATGGAGAGGAATTTATTCACAACAATATTGGAGAAGTTTGCAAATTTTTATTTGCTAATAAACACAAAGGATTTACTTTTATAGCACATAATGGTAGTAAGTATGATTATGTACTTATCATAGAATACATAATGACAACGATGGATGAAATTTGTGAAACCGTTCAAAATGGGGGGAAAATAATGTATTTAAAATATCAAAACGTAACATTAATGGACAGCTATCTACATTTAACAAGTCCATTGAGTAAATTTTCAAAAATATTTGATTTAAAAGGTGAGAAAAAAGGCTATTTTCCACACAAATTTAATACTCCTGAAAATCAAAATTATGTAGGCGAAATTCCCGATATATCATTTTATGGTTATAATCAAATGAAAGAGGATAGCCGAAATGAATTTTTGGAGTGGCATAAACAAATGACAAACGATGAATATATATTTGATATGCAAAAAGAAATATTAGATTATTGTCAAAGTGATGTAAGAATTTTACGATTAGGATGGATGGAATATAGAAAGAAAATTTTAGAAATTACAAATAATAAAATTGACCCAACCTCCTACTTAACTATTGCATCCTTAACGCAAACAATTCATAGGTATTTGCATATGCCTGAAAATTCCATAGCTATTTTGAATAGTGTCATTAAAGGAAAACAACAATCAAGAGTAGGTGACATTTGGTTGGAATATGTAAAACATACAAATAAAATTGATAATTTAATCAAAGAATATAAAATTCCTCACTTCCATTTTGGAAACAATGAAAGGCACAAATATGTCGATGGTTATGACCCTGCAACAAACACAATATATGAATTTCTCGGTGATTATTGGCACGGAAATCCAAAAACAAATGGTAAGAATATGTTTAGAAAAAATTATGCCACAAATAAAACATTTTATCAACTGTATGAAGAGACTAAAAAAAGATTGGAAAAAATTCAAAGTCTTGGATATAAAGTTGTAGTAATGTGGGAAAGTAATTTTAAAGAATTACAAAAAAATGACCAAAATGTTATCGATTTCGTTAATAGTTATAACACACCTATCGTGTTCAGAGATGCATTATTTGGAGGCAGAACAGACCCAAAAAAATTATATCATAAATGTGGAGATAATGAAACAATGAGATATGTAGATTTTACAAGTTTGTATCCTTGGGTTTTAAAATATTGTAAATTTCCTTCAAAACATCCTACAAAAATCTATCGAGAAATTGAATTAAAAGGAGTTACTGATATTGAACATTTCTTTGGAGTAATAAAATGCACAATAATTCCACCAAATGATTTGGAAATGGCAGTATTACCATTGAGGACCTTGGGACAGTCTAAAATGGAGAAATTGACATTTCCTTTGACAAAAATGACTGGAACGTGGTGCTCCGAAGAAGTAAAATTAGCTCTGAAAAAAGGATATACAATTGAAAAAATTCATCAAGTTGTCCACTGGGAAAATGCATCATATACAATTTTTGAAAGCTTTATTAATACATTTTTAAAAATCAAACAAGAAGCAAGTGGATATCCTGAGTGGGTACAAAGCGAAAAAGATAAAGATTTGTACATCAAAAAATATTTTGAAAAGGAAGGTATATTATTGGAAAAAGATAAAATATATAAAAATGAAGGATTGAGAACTATTGCTAAATTATTTCTCAACAACTTGTGGGGTAGATATTGTTTGAAACCAAATAAAAGACAAAACAAATTCATGAATAGTGCTGAAGTATATGATATTTTATCAGATTCACGAAATGACAATGTTCTAATTCAGCCGATAAAAAACAAAAATGGTGATGTTAAATACCAAGTTGGTTTTAATGTATTAAGTGAATATTCTGAAACAAACTGCACCGTTAACGAAGTTATCGGAGTGTTCACAACGGCATATGCAAGAATGAAATTATACAATTTGATGGACGATGTAGGATTTGACAATGTACTATATCACGATACCGACTCAGTGGTATACATTGAAAATACAAGTAATAATCATATCTTCAAAGAACAACTTGGTGATTATCTTGGAGAACTGACCGACGAGTTAGAAAATAAGACATGCATTGAATTTGTATCAACAACACCTAAATCATATTCATTAAAATTTGATAATGGAACAACAATGACTAAGGTAAAAGGATTTCCATTAAATTATGAAAATTCTCAAAGTATCAATCATGAAGAAATCAAAGATATCATTTTATACAATCACGAAAAAATTGTGGAATTAAAATACGATGTTCTTAGAAAACCAAGAAAAATTGATGAAAACAAACATTATGCAGCTCTTGGTATAGAAACAAGAAGCGAAACAAAATCATTTTCATTAAATTATGATAAAGGATACATTCAGTGGGACAATTTCAATATTTTACCTTGGGGACATAAAGATATTCCTTTATAATAATGAGCAAGTCAATCACCGAAAAACAAATACAAGACTTTTATCCGAATCCTGAAATAGGACTAAGTGCCGTATCACCATTTACGGCCAAATTAAAATCTCTTGGTTATAAAGTCACACAAAAACAAGTCAAGGAAGCTATAGAAAAAACTGAAGTCAATCAAACCTTTTCTCAAAAAAAGAAAATCAATAGAAAAGAGTTATTTCCTATTTACGGTAAAGACCCTAACAAGAATTATGTTCAGGCTGATTTAGCATTTATTTATGAATTCAAAAAACAAAATAGAGGCTACTCCGTTATATTGACGGCTATCAATATCAATACACGAAAGGCTTGTGCATATCCATTAAAATCAAAAACTGTTAAAGACAAAAATAACAAAAACATTGATTCTGCTGAAGGAATAATTCCTGCTTTTAAAAAGTTATTAAAAGATTCAAAAATGAATGTATTGACTACGGACAATGGTGTAGAATTTACAAACAAATCTATGAAAAAATTATTAAAGGACAACAATATTGAGCATTATTTAAATGAAACCGAAGACCATACTACTATGGGTATGGTAGAAAGATTCAATAGAACATTAAAATTGAAATTTAAAAAAATAGAAGAAAGTAAAGACACCGTAAACTGGATTGATTATTTGGATTCTGTTGTCAAAAATTATAATAGTACACAAAATTCGGCAAATATCGATAAATCAACTCCTGATAATATGAACCTAACAAAGACCATCAGAAATATTTTATTGAAAAGGAATAAATTGACTAAGCTTCTTGAAAAAATAGATATAAAACCGGGTGATAAAGTTAGGATTAAAATTAAAACTAAAACGTTTGATAAAGAATCTCAACGATGGTCGACAAAAATATATAAAGTAAAATCTATGAAAGGATTGAGTTATATCATCGAAGACGGTAAAGAAACTTTGGCACGTCGATATAAACCACGCGAATTATTGGAAATTAAAGGTAGCACGTCTAATAAAAAATCCTGACGAACCCACCGTTTCTGAATTAGTTTCTAAACAAAATAAAAAAGAAAGAACTCTTAGGAAAGAAGGTGTCTCATCTTCTAATCGAATATCTAAAAGGACAAGAAGTCAAAATAAAAATAATAAAGATAATGAAACGGAAATTGATTTACGATGATTTTTATCGATTGTATTATATATATTGTTATGGTAAGAGCTAATCAAACACAGGCTCAACGAAGGCTGAATAATAATGTTTATTGTGGATATAAAGACCCTGCACCCTCAGGTCGTCCGCTTGGAAATAAAATTCAATGTAAAGCTCGTCATCAATTAAGGCGGTATGGAAGAATTTTAAGAGCACCTCATCCTGCGGATAGACAACAAAATAGACGAAACAATTAATATATATGTAATATTATAAAATATATGCGAAAGATATTGACTGATGATATTGTCAAACAATATTGTCTAAATGAATTAGGCTTTAGAAATGCTGCATCTAATAAATCAATATTTAATGCATACTCTAAGTTGGCTTCTAAAAGTTATGCTATGACCGCTCCGTCTCAAAATAGTGTCGACTTTTATAATTCTATTTCCCAAAGTCCTTTGATAAATTCAGTCGATTTAATTCAAAATTTAAAAAGAAGTGATGCTAATGTTTATATTCCCGAAAAATTTACAAGAGCGGACAATTTACAAAAATTTGCAGATTTAAGTGAAAGTCCTGAAAATGGTATTTCAACGCCTGAAAACCAAAATGAATCTGGACCTTCCGAAAGACCTATAATTAATCCTATGTATGGTACAATGTCACCTTTAGCGAGACGAGCAATATTTAAAGCGTCCATGCCACCTCATTTACAAAATCTACAACCTTCAGTTAGCCCCGCAAGGTTGAACGAGGACGACGATGATAATGATATTAGTGAAGTTGAATATTTGGGTGTTGAAGTAAGTCCTCTTGCCACGAGAGCACAACGAGCAAGGGCTGGTAATCAGTTATGAAAAATATTATATAATATTATATATATATATGTCTCGGGCTGAATGGAATGAAACATTGAAAAAATGTGCAAAAGAGTATCATACGAAAAAGGGTACAAAATCTCGTAAAAAATATTCCAAAAAGAAAAAGTCTATTAAATCTGCAAATATTCAATCACCACAAGTGACATCTAAACCTATTGCAAATTTACCAACAAATAATAGTAATAATAATAGAGGACCTGCAAGATTTCCTTTTAATTTGATTGTGTGAATATTTCTTCGGTTTTTTCAGGGGGACAAAAAACCTCAAAAAATAAAATCCACTTTAAGAGAGTAACTCAGTAGGGTAAACCAAGCAAGAATGACTACTACATTTAATCATCTTCCTTGTGAACTTCAAGAAAAGATTTACTTGATGAAACATCAACTTGAAATGAAAGATGTATTACAAGAATGTATTGATAATCATAACAAAAACAAATATGAGGTTAATATATATATTCTTATCAAAGAGGTTGATAGGCCGAATAGTCGTTATCATTATGTTCGTAAATGGATAGAACCTTCAATGAATGTTAAAATTTCCAATAAAATTCAATCGTTGGTTAAACGTTTAAGCCTTGCAAAAGCATATGAATTAAAAAATGAATGTAAAATAAACAAAGTCAAAGTGAGTGGTAATAAAAGCGAATTAATTCAAAGACTTATTAAACTTCCATGAATAAATGATTTAAGAACAATTAACATATAACTTATTGAAAACTTAATCAATATTTACTTTTCATTTACTTATAAGTTTTAATCTTTATCTTTTATATCTTTATCTTTTATCTTTTATATTTATTGTAGATTTTTTCTATTCACATTTAATCACGTAATTTATTCCCTATTTATTACGTAATTATTTCTTGTATTTATTATTTAGTTATTTGGTGGTGGGTTTTCTCTTGTATTTTATAGTTACTTATTTTGTGGTGGGCTATAATCGGTAGACTAGTAGTTATAATGTCTTCATTCGGAAATGATTTTGTTTTAGATAAGAATATCAAAGTTAATAACGGTGTGTTTATTGGTGCTAAAGATAAAACAACAAAAACAACCTTTCAAATAATTGGAGCTGATATAAATATGAATATTGATGGAAGTCAAAGCGGTGACCCCGGAATTGTAAATTTGAATATGGCTGCAAAAGAAAATAAAATGAAAGTTAGATTTGAAGGTTTACCTATTGTAGCAACAACTAATGTTCCTCCGGTTGAAACTATTACACAAGTAAATGGATTATATGTATTCAAAACGAATCCAGCTGATAAATTTGGAACTGTATATATGAAACTTGCTCAACCGTAAATTTAAAACTTGTGTTATGATATATAATGTCTTCATTTGGAAATAATGTAGTTGCAAGTACATTTAATGGTAAACAAACTCCATCTACAAATGTTCCTGACCCTTTAACAATTAATCAAATAAATGTAAATCAAATAGGTGATAATTCAAACCCTTGTCAAACAATTCATATGGCTTCAGATTTTTTATATCAAAATGATATTGATTTTATTGATAATTCTGATGTAAATAATCAAAGAGAATTCATGAAATTACAAACTGATGGTGATTTAAATTTGGTTAATAATATCAATTTTTATGATTTCATTTTAAACAATCCTGCAAGTAAATCAAAATTCTCTATAGGTTTGGATGAACTTGATAGTTCTTTTGAAATTAAATCTTTAGACCCTGTTCCTCAAACAAGATTGAAAATAGGAGACAACGGTATCAATGAATGGTCCTTTATGCAAACCACATTGAATGTAGAACCACTTGGAGCAGGTGTACTTTTAAATGATGGACCTCTAATTTTAAACACCGGTGATATTACTTTGAATTCTGGAAAATTTATTGGTGACGGTTCTTTGCTTCAAAACTTGCCTTCCGGGGCTAACCAAAATTTACAATCTGTTACCGACCAAGGAAGTACAACTACAACGAATGATATTTCTTTTACCGGAACTGGAAAATTTACGATAAATCAAGATGAAATTGATGGTGCTTTAATTAGGATTAGAGGCGGTACTCAAGATGCTAAAATTCGTATTGGTGAAACAACAAGTGATGACGGATATATAAATGCACAACGTGCAATATTAATAGGCAGAAATGCTGGTTCATTCGGTTGTGGAATTGATGTTTTGGCTTTAGGTTCAGGTAGTGGATATGACCAAGCTGGGAATTATTCGGTAAATTTAGGAGATGATTCCGGACAAAGTAACGCCGGTGTGGAATCTGTTTCTGTAGGAAGATTTGCAGGCGAAGTTTTTAGTGGTCTAAATTCAGTGTCATTAGGTTCATATGCTAATAAGAATACCGGAGGAACTTCGTCTGTCAACAATACTATTTGTATAAATGCAACCGGTGTTGAATTAAATTCTGTAAATCCAAGTTCATTTACGGTAAAACCTATAAGACCAAGTCCTGATGTGACATTAGAAAATTTACAATTGTATTATGATTCAGTTTCCGGTGAAATAAAATCTGGTGCAATAAATTCTGGAAGTATTGGTTCATTAAGTCAAGTTTTGGCTGTCGGTAATTCTGGAAATAACATTAATTTAACCGGTGATTTGGATTGTAGTGCTATACGACTTGTAAGTAGCATAGACTGGGCATATACAACGCCAACATCATCATTGACGACCGTAGGAATTCCTTTGACAGGTTTGACAAATGCATATACGGCAACATTACCCACAAGTCCGGTTCCTCATACAGGTGATGTATTTACTTTTAAAAATAATACCGGAGCTACAATAAATGCTGGAGATATTGTTCAATTTTCTGATGATTTTTCAGATGTAAATGGTATAAAAATATATGCAGCTTCGGCAAGTCAATCTAATCAAAATTGTATGCCTATTGGAGTTTGTGTTCAAAATGCAACAACCGGAAATTCTTGTTTCGTTTGTACAAAAGGTTTCACAACTTGCAAAGCTATTGATGGAAGTTATGTTAAAGGTCAAATGTTAGGTTGTGCTCCGGGAGGTTCAGTTAATGCTTCACAAATTACTACAAATAATGTTGGAATTATCGGTGTGTGTATGGAAAGTAAAGTTATAACAACTCCGGGTTCAGGATTATTGGTTTGGATTAAACCTGATTTTAAATTGTGATTTAATATATATATATATATCAGATGTCTTCTTTTGGAAATGATATTGTTTGTAAAAATATACAATGTAATACGGTAAATGGAAATGCTCCTACCGGGGGGTCTACTAAGTGGCAAAACCTACCCGGTGGTAATGATATAGAAAGGACCGTTGGTGACGTATACGTAAACAATTTATACGGCAGAGACGTTTTGAATACTTCAATTATAAATTTTCGATATTTGAAAAATATTTTAAATAATGGAAAGGCACAAATTGAATTGAAGGATGGAACTGATAATAGTGTTATAATCGTTACAGGCAGTGAACTGCAAGTAAATACAACTTTCGGTTTGATAGTAAACGGTGATGCAAAAATCAATGGAAAAACAGAACTGGTCGCACCAGATAATACCACAAATCTTGATTTATTTGGAAATAAAACATCAGGTAATAGTTTCATAAGTTTAAATACCTCAGGTGTAGATTTATCGAGTGTTTCAACGATATATTTTATAAATTTTCAAACGAAACCTGATTCAGCTGTACCTAAATTTTTTAGTATCAATATGAAAGGTGATATAATAGGATGTAGTGATATAGAATGCAATAACATTATAATTAATGCACAATTAGGTTCCAAGACAAATTTAGAATTACAAGGGCCAAAATCTGCTAATTCAACATTTATAGATTTGAATACATCACTGGTTGATGAAGCAGCAGTTGATTCAGTGTATGCTTTGCAGTTTCGAAAACGACCTGATATACCATCAAATGAATTTTTCAGAATTAATATGTTAGGTGATATCCGAGGTGCTAATTTAATAAAAGCTGATGTTGTTCAAACTCCTTTCGCGGATATAAATATTTTGAAAGTAAATAAAGAATTGAATTATGAAGAAATTTCAAGAGTAACTACGCTTTCAGCACCCGGAAATGAAAATATACGAACCATTCAATTTCCTGATGATAGTTTCATTATTTACTTGGATTTTGCTACTATAGCTACTGATGGTACAGACGATATCAAGTTCAAGATAACACACGCCGATACTTCAATTCAACCAAAGATTGGTACGGAATATCTTTTGAGATGTTCAACGATAACGGTCAATACCACAAAAGCAAAAAGATTTACATTAAATTCAAGTGTAAATTATATTGAAGCTGATGACGAAGTTGAGTTAAGAATAACGGACATTTCCGGTGAACAATTTGCAAATAACACTTTACGTTTTGTATTGGAATTGATACGTATACCGTATATTTAGTAATAAATTTCTTCGGTTTTTTTCAGGGGGACAAAAAACCTCAAAAAAATAAAATCCACTTAAAGAGTGTAACTCAATAGTGTAAACAAAGCAAGATGAATACATTAGACTTACATTGTTGGATTGAACGTAAGGATGGTTCTATTTATGACCCAACTCCGATAATGAATGAAGATTTTATTTTTATGTTTCGTAATATAAGTGACAAAACAAGATATTATGAAAAATATGAAGGTGATGAATTAAAAGATGCTTGCATCAATGTTTTTGATGTTATCAAAAAATTTGAAAAAGATAATGAAAAAAATGGAATTAGTACGAGAACTCAAGTTAAAAAGAACAAATATTCTTTACCAAGCTTATGTTTCTTGAATGCTTATTATTGGTTACAAGACCATAAAAGTAAAGGTAGAATGAAAATAGGAAAAATGGGTTGGAAAACAAATGAAGGAAACATATGGTGGGAATTTGGATAAATGATTTAAGAACAATTAACATATATCTTATTGAAACATTAATTAATTTACTTTTTATTTACTTTCAATTTTATCTTTATCTTTTTATTGTAGATTTTTTATTTATTTTTTATTGTAGATTTTTTATTTATTTTTTATCGTACTCACATTTAATCACGTAATTTATTCCCTATTTATTACGTAATTATTTCTTTAGGGTTTTCTCTTGTATTTATTAATCATTTATTATCGTCTTTAGGGTTTTGGGTGGTGGGCTATAATCGGTAGTATACTACTCAGGTTCAGTCAATTCTTCACAAATTACTACCAATAATGTTGGAATAATCGGTGTTTGTATGGCGATAAGATTTTTCCCCAACCCTAGGCGCAGCCTAGGGTTTTGTTGGTGGGGGAAAATTTTGTCGCCAAACGCTACATCATACTACTGTTTGGATTAAACCTGATTTTAAATTGTAATTTAATGTATATATCAGATGTTTTTTTTTGGAAATGATATTGTTTGTAAAAATATACAATGTAATACGGTAAATGGAAATGCTCCAACTGGGGGGTCTACTAAGTGGCAAAACCTACCCGGTGGTAATGATATAGAAAGGACAGTTGGTGACGTATACGTAAACAATCTATACGGCAGAGACGTTTTGAATACTTCAATTATAAACTTCCGATATTTGAAAAATGTTTTAAATAGTGGAACTGCACAAATTGAACTAAAGGATGGAACTGATAATAGTCTTATAATTGTTACAGGCAGTGAACTGCAAGTAAATACAACTTCCGGTTTGTTAGTAAATGGAAATGCAAGGATAAATGGTGAAATAAACAATACTGCAAATGACAAAACTAACATTGATTTATTTGGAAAAAAGTATCAGGTAATTCATTTATTGGTTTGAATACATCAGCCGTGGACATACTAAATGCTGAAACTATATATTTTATAAATTTTCCAAAAAAAACTGATGGTAGTGCAACTCAATTTTTCAGAATTAATATGAAAGGTGATATAATAGGTTGCAATGATATAGAATGTAATGATATAGAATGCAATAAGTTAACAACAAAAACTTTACAATACGAAAATCTCAATTTGTCAAATTTTCCGAGAATACAGCCTAAAGCTGGTCAAGGTATTCGAATATTGGAATTTCCTTCAAATACTTTTGGTGTAATGTGTAAATTTCAGCTAGCAGGTAATGAAACAGGTACTCAACAAGCTAATTTCAAAATTCAACACACTGATTCAGATGTGAATAATAACATTGTAGACAACTATGTTTTGATTTGTGAAGGTTTAGGTTTCTTTACTAGCGAAGAGAGGAAAAGTACATTAGTTGCATCTTCAAATTTACTTGGAGAGAATGGTTTGGAGCTTAGAATTTCTTCGTTAGTTGAAAAATTTTCAACCGATGTTATTAGATTTTTCTTGAAATTGACTCCTCATTCTCCAAACCCGTAATTTCTTCGGTTTTTTCAGGGGGACAAAAAACCTCAAAAAATAAAATCCACTTAAAGAGTGTAACTCAATAGTGTAAACAAAGCAAGATGAATGCATTAGACTTACATTGTTGGATTGAACGTAAGGATGGTTCTATTTATGACCCAACTCCAATAGTCAATGAAGATTTCATTTGCATGTTTCGTAATATAAAAACCAAGACAAGATATTATGAGACATATGAAGGTGATGACTTAAAAGAAGCTTGCATTGATGTTTGGAACATTATTAAAAAAAATGGAAAAAGAAAATAAAGAAAAAGGAATTAGTTTGAGAACCCAAGTTAAAAAGAACAAGTACTCATTACCAAGTTTATGTTTCTTAAATGCTTATTATTGGTTACAAGACCATAAAGGTAAAGGTAGCATGAAAATAGGGAAAATGGGTTGGAAAACAATTGAAGGAAACTTGTGGTGGGAATTTGGATGAATGATTTAAGAACAATTAACATATATCTTATTGAAACATTAATTAATTTACTTTTTATTTACTTTCAATTTTATCTTTATCTTTTTATTGTTGATTTATTTATTTATTTTTTATTGTAGATTTTTTATTTATTTTTTATCGTACTCACATTTAATCACGTAATTTATTCACTATTTATTACGTAATTATTTCTTTAGGGTTTTCTCTTGTATTTATTAATCATTTATTATCGTCTTTAGGGTTTTGGGGGCAGACTATAATCGGTAGTATACTACTAATATTGGAAATTTCGCGGGTGAATATTTGGCGGGCGAGAGTTCAATTAATATAGGTGCTTTGAGCGGTCAAAATTCTTCACAAAGTGCGACGGCTCTGGATAACACTATAATTTTAAACGCAAGTGGTGTTGAACTTAATGCTAGTGTAAATAATTATTGTTATATTAGACCTATAAGACAGTCACCCGACGCTTTAAGCGAATCACAAGTTTTGTTTTATGATACAAGTAGCAACGAAGTGAGATTTGGTCCAATCAGTGCAAGCGGTGGTATTCCATCATTAGCTGAAGTTTTGGCTGTCGGTAATTCTGGAAATAACATTAATTTAAGCGGTGATTTGGATTGTAGTGCTATACGACTTGTAAGTAGCATAGATTGGGCGTATACAACGCCAACATCATCATTGACAACCTTAGGTGTTCCATTGACAAATTTAACAAATGCATATACGGCAACATTACCCACAAGTCCGGTTCCTCATACCGGTGATGTATTTACTTTTGTAAATAATACCGGAAATAGTATAAGTGCTGGAGATATTGTTCAATTTAACGACGACTTTACTAATATAAATGGTGTAAAAATATATGCAGCTTCGGCAAGTCAATCTAATCAAAATTGTATGCCTATTGGTGTTTGTGTTCAAAATTCAAACACAGGGAATTCTTGTTTTGTTTGTACAAAAGGATTCACAACTTGCAAAGTTATTGATGGAAGTTATGTCAAAGGTCAAATGTTAGGTTGTGCACCGGGAGGGTCAGTGAATTCTTCACAAATTACTACCAATAATGTTGGAATAATCGGTGTTTGTATGGAAAGTAAAGTTATAACAACTCCGGGTTCAGGATTATTGGTTTGGATTAAACCTGATTTTAAATTATAAATTTATATCTTATATTTATTCTATATTATAAAATAAAAATGGCTTCTTTTGGTAAAGATTTGATTTGTAAAAATCTACAATGTACAACCGTTAATGGAAATGCACCGAGTGGGGGAAGTTCAAAATGGCTTGATGTACAAGGAACAACAAATGATATTGAACGAGCTAACGGCAAAGTTACGGTAAAAGACGTCTTTGAAACAAAAACTTTACAATATCAAAATCTTGATATAAGAAATTTTCCAAGAAATAATCCACTACCCGGACAAAGTATTCGTATTTTAGAATTTGCAGAAAATTCTTTTAGTGCAATGTATTTATTTCAATTACAAGACAACGAACTAAATAGAGATACTGCAAAATTCAAAATTCAACACGCTGATGAAGGTGTCAATAATATTATTGGAGACGAATATATTCTAAAATGCTCGGGTCTTGCTATATTTACGGGAATAAGTAACCCTTTCAGTTTGGTAGCTTCATCTAATGTTATTGGAAACAATAATCTCGAACTTCAAATTAGTTCACTAAATGGAAATTTTTCGACAAGTGCTGATGTACTTCGATTTGTATTAGAATTAAGTCGACAACCTTCGATTACACAAGAAAATATAGTTGTGTCGTAACTTTTTAATAAATTATATTTAGATTTATTTTAACGTATTTACATTTTATTATTCTTATTATTTTTATTTTATTTATGATAAATTCTTTTTTTCTAATTTATCATATTTATATTTATTCCACCGGAAACTCTCACCGAACCGGATAAATTCACCGGAAGCTCACCGGAAGCTCACCGGACCGGATAAATTCACCGGAAGCTCACCGGAAAATTGACACGTCATCCTAGGGTTTGGAGGATAGTAGAATGTTGTAGGGTTTGGGGATTGGATTTTACCCCAACCCTAGGCGCAGCCTAGGGTTTTTGTGGTGGGGGAAAATTCTGTCCGTAAACGCTACATCATACTACTTATAATCGGTAGTATACTACTATTATTTATTGTATATTTATTGTATATTTCCTTGCCATTTTACTTGTCATTTACTTGTCATTTTCTTGTATGACTTATGACATATATGACATAGGGTTATGACATATGTCATAGGGTTTTATAGTGATAAAAAAGCGTACCCTAAAAGCGAACACTCACTACTAATATGTCATAGGGTTTTTATAGTGAAAAAGTACCGATAGTCGGTTCATTACTACTCACTTGATGCACGTACCCCGACCACGGGCCGCGGTTAACGAAATGCATGGGCGTAGCACTCGTGGAAAGTGAGGGAGGGGACAACCTGCCACGAATCCAGTGGCAGTCCAGAACTCCATCTACTGTCGGCCTTTTTGGGGGGAGCTATTCGGTACACCAAGAAAAAAAGTAGGGAAAAGCCATCCAATTCATTGAACGTTGCAGTCGGTATACCAAGCGCGCATACATCAATAAAACCCCCCAAAAAACGCAAGTTCGAGCCTTGCGGTATGTCATTTTGTGATTCGACTAGTGGGGTGGGAACCTTGGGAGGTGGGGGGACTTGTGACTTGATTTTGACGACTAGGGTGGGGGTGGGGGTAACCTATAACCTTCTATAAACTTCTATAACCTTCGCATATTCTCATTATTCCGCCGAAAGCTTACCGAAGATTTATGACATGTATGACACATCATCATAGAGTTTGACACGTAGGCAGTAGGCTGTCGCAGGGTTTGCCGATGTGATTTTACATGGAACCTGTTGTCGGCCTAAACAACGCGACGTCGAGAGTCAGAAGAGGTGAACATGTAGATCATGAGGATTTCAAAATTCTCTGTTGTTCACGATTCACGTATGGCTCCGAGGGTTTTCTCACCCATGATCATTTATTTTGCGCTGCACGAAGTGCAGCGCGTCGGAAGCTCTTACAGCTTTCTGGATTCTTTTTCGGCTTCTTTGCCTGACAGGTTTCAGGTCTCGCCAAGCCCTGTTAATAAGGAACTTTACGAGGCACGCACCTGTACGCCGCAATTATGCAATGGTGCGCCTCTAAAAAAACACACCCGTTTATTATTATCTGTATGCTGGACACGCTCATCGGCTCTCGTCGTGCCCTTAGCTCTACTTTGGTGACAAGCGGGTTTTTCGAGTACTCGTAAACGTTTTGTTCTCGGTTTCCTTTGCTTTTGGTGGTGGATGCTCTCGAAGTTGGCTTTAGCTCCTGGAAACCCCTTTTTTTCTAGGTCTGTACTGTGGCTTTGCGCACTCGGTTTGACATGCGTACACGGTTTGACCTTTGCAGCTCCCAAACACGTCAAAGGGTGCGACATGCACGATCCGGACTTGCGCTCCACGGAGTCCCCTACAAAGTCAGTTTGCCGTAACTGTGTTTGCAAGAGTACTATTTTAACACAACTGGCCGCACGCCGTAGGGCACCAGAGGTTTTCCCTAGAAGGCTTATAATATACGGGGATAGCCTTTCACGTCAGTTCTTTGGAAGTTTAGTTTGTCTGCTAGGCACCGGGCGTATTATTGGTTTCACACGGGAGAAGTTTACGTGGGACCTGCGTAAACATGTGGAGGACGGTTGCATTGTGTACAAGTCCTTCAATGTTGAAATATGTTTCTCTTTTATAGCAGACCTCCGAGAACCGAGTAGTTTTTCTCAAGCCCTGGTTAGACTTCTTAGTTCGTTACGTGAAAATGACTTGCTTCTCGTCAACTTTGGCGTACATTTCAATGAGGACGACGGAAGTCTTGGTTCTCATTGTCAGCACTTTGCTCAAAGTGTTGTGGACAAAAAACTCCTTGCAAATGTCATATGGCGAGAGACGTTTGCACAACAATATTGGGG
>LGRX02001543.1:0-41741 GCA_001247695.2 Cymbomonas tetramitiformis
CCTCGGGGCTTACAGCTCGATGCGCCAGTCACTCAGAAGCCTCGGGGCTAACAGCTCGATGCGCCGCTCAGAAGCCTCGGGGCTTACAGCTCGATGCGCCGCTCACTCTGAAGCCTCGGGGCTTACAGCTCGATGCGCCGCTTAGAAGCCTCGGGGCTTACAGCTTGATGCGCCGCTTAGAAGCCTCGAGGCTTACAGCTCGATGCCCCTCACTCAAAAGCCTCGGGGCTTAGATACAGCTCGATGCGACACTCACTCAGAAGCCTCGGGGCTTACAGCTCGATGCGTCGCTTAGAAGCCTCGGGGCTTACAGCTCGATGCGCCGCTCACTCAGAAGCCTCGGGGCTTACAGCTCGATGCGCCGCTCACCTCAGAAGCCTCGGGGCTTACAGCTCGATGCGCCGCTCGCTTAGAAGCCTCGGGGCTTACGGCGCAATACGCCGCCTACTCTGAAGCCTCGGGGCTTAAAGCTCGATGCACCGCTCGCTCAGAAGCCTCGGGGCTTACAGCTCGATGCGCCGCTCACTCTGAAGCCTCGGGGCTTACAGCTCGATGCGCCGCTTAGAAGCCTCGGGGCTTACAGCTTGATGCGCCGCTTAGAAGCCTCGAGGCTTACAGCTCGATGCCCCTCACTCAAAAGCCTCGGGGCTTAGATACAGCTCGATGCGACACTCACTCAGAAGCCTCGGGGCTTACAGCTCGATGCGTCGCTTAGAAGCCTCGGGGCTTACAGCTCGATGCGCCGCTCACTCAGAAGCCTCGGGGCTTACAGCTCGATGCGCCGCTCACCTCAGAAGCCTCGGGGCTTACAGCTCGATGCGCCGCTCACTTAGAAGCCTCGGGGCTTACAGCTCAATGCGCCGCCTACTCAGAAGCCTCGGGGCTTACAGCTCGATGCGCCGCTCACTCAGAAGCCTCGGGGCTTACAGCTCGATGCGCCGCTCGCTAGAAGCCTCGGGGCTTACAGCTCGATGCGCCGCTTAGAAGCCTCGGGGCTTACAGCTCGATGCGCCGCTTGGAAGCCTCGGGGCTTACAATTCGATCGCCCCTCACTCAAAAGCCTCGGGGCTTAGATACAGCTCGATGCGACACTCACTCAGAAGCCTCGGGGCTTACAGCTCGATGCGTCGCTTAGAAGCCTCGGGGCTTACAGCTCGATGCGCCGCTCGCTCAGAAGCCTCGGGGCTTACAGCTCGATGCGTCACTCACTTAGAAGCCTCGGGGCTTACAGCTCGATGCGCCGCTTTTGATATTTGTTTGCATATATTGTAGCTGTTTCGATGTTGCAATATCCTGTTGCATATTTGTCAGATACAGTTTGTTGCGATATCCAATGTTGTTGACCATCTCGTCACGGCTGACACATTTGTTTCCACAATGCCAGACACTATCCAGTACCATGCCTTCTTAGCGCCAAATGATGACTCAGTTTGTGCCCGCCACTCCAGATCACCACCCACATAAAGCACCGTACCTGGCCGCACTTGGCCGTCGAGCCAGCCGGCCACGGATCTCTATTGGGACTCCGTTAATGGACCTGGGGGCTGTTAGCCCAAGCTCAGTGACGCCAACGCCTATGCGGAGTGCCCAATATGGTGATGACCATCTCGACACGGCTGACACATGTGCTTCCACAATGCCAGACACTATCCAGTACCATGCCTTAGCGCCAAATGATGACTCAGTTTGTGCCTGCCACTCCAGATCACCACCCACATAAAGCACCGTACCTGGCTGCACTTGGCCGTCGAGCCAGCCGGCCACGGATCCCTATTGGGACTCCGTTAATGGACCTGGGGGCTGTTAGCCCAAGCTCAGTGACGCCAACGCCTATGCGGAGTGCCCAATATGGTGATGACCATCTCGACACGGCTGACACATGTGCTTCCACAATGCCAGACACTATCCAGTACCATGCCTTAGCGCCAAATGATGACTCAGTCTGTGCCTGCCACTCCAGATCACCACCCACATAAAGCACCGCAATTGGCTGCACTTGGCCGTCGAGCCAGCCGGCTACGGATCCCAACTGGGACTCCGTTAATGGACCTGGGGGCTGTTAGCCCAAGCTCAGTGACGCCAACGCCTATGCGGAGTGCCCAATATGGTGATGACCATCTCGACACGGCTGACACACGTGCTTCCACAATGCCAGACACTATCCAGTACCATGCCTTCTTAGCGCCAAATGATGACTCAGTCCGTGCCTGCCACGTTGGCACCTGTTATATATATCAGAGAGGGCCACACAGCTCGATAGGTATACTTTACAGGGAATGCTTAGCGAATGTTTTAATGGGCATTTTTTGCTGGGGTAGGTTGAAAGTAATGGGGGCAAGTTCGGCATAAAGCAGCGGAGGGCAAATCTACAAGAACATACTACATAAATCAGAAGGTATGGAATTCACCACTAGGCCTTCCAAAACATTTCTATTCATTATAATTATTTGGCTCTCAATTAATGAACCAGTTACCCCTGAATGTTCTTGGGACCAAAGTAATACAAATCCAATTTATGTTTCTAAAGAATACAGACTCTTAAACTCTATGCCCAGCGACCCAACATATGGATCCTTTGTGTACATTGGACAGCAGTTACACCAACATGATAGACGCTATATATCTTTATTCAGTAATATCTATAGTTCAACTCACTCTTTATCTTTCTCTCTAATAGGTCAAAATAAAAAACCTATAGTAATAGCAGAAACACAGTTACTTTTTCCATATATTCCACAATGGATGGAATACACCTTGCATTACCTAGCACATGTTAACATTTCATTGCTTACTTATGTTGTGTATAAATCAACGCGTCAAAGACATGTTAGGAGACGCCAAAATTGGCCCAATATCACGCTATTTTCATATACTTTCAGCTTCAAACCACCTATATACACATGTTGTCCATTTACACTTCTCTCCTTCTTTCTCCTTTCAAATACAGCTTATAAAAAAAAAATGCACAGCTCCTTCCGTGCCCATGTTTACCGATTTAAAGGCCAAATTATCCAAATCTGATAGTAACAGCACATTGGGAGATGGGTTAAAAGTTGGTGATCCTGGTATTGTAAATCCACCCCAATGGTATGAAAATAATCATGATAGTGATGATACCTCTACTCATAGAACTGATTCCACTGATGATACCAATAGTGATGATCTTAATAAACTCACATCCATTAGAAGTGACTTAGATCCTTTGGAGTTGCATTCCATTCAAATTCATCCAAGTCACATAGATTCCACCAAAAGCCCATTTGAGTTTGAATCCCAAGAAAAGCACATTTCTTCAAAGGACAAACTGAAACCAATTGAGATAGATATAAATGCCATACACCATACAGCGACAGGGCATTGTCAGGAGGAACAGAACAGCCATACAAATTCCAGATCCACACAACACTCGGTAACACTATATGAGTTTGACCATGAGCACTTAGAAATTGAGTCCTCTGCCATAAATACAAGCCGGACCAGTGCTACCACATTCACACACGCACATACACCTCCCCCATCCCGTACCATTGACCAAGACCCAGATGTGTGCACATCCAGTAGAGTTATTCCAATCCGCAGTCCTGCTGCCACATTAACAAAAACACATACGCCTCTCCCATCCCGTACCATTGACCATGACCCTAATGAATATACATCCAGTAGAGTTATTCCGGTCCGCAGTCCTGTCACATTGACACTCACACATACACCTCTCCCATCCAGTACCATTGGCCAAGACCCTAATGATTACACATCCAGTAGAGCTATTCCAATCCGCAGTCCTGCCACATTGAGACCCACACATACACCTCTCCAATCCAATACGATTGACCATCACCCCGATGAATACACATTCAGTAGGACTATTCCAATCTGCAGTCCTGTCACATTGAAACACACACATACACCTCTCCCATCCAGTACCATTGGCCAAGACCCTGATAAGAACACATCCAGTAAAGCTATTGCAATCCGAAGTCCTGCCACATTGACACCCACGCATACACCTTTCCCATTCCGAATCATTGACCATCACCCTGATGATTACCCATCCAACAGGGCTATCAGCTCTCGTCCAGGACAATTCAAATTATTTGGGGGTGGTTTAACTCCCACCATAAAAAAACGTATACTAACCCCAGATATGAAGAAGCGTAAGGTAGAATTACGGAGAACTAATAGAAAAGCTACTAGAGAAGCTACTAGTAGAGAAGCTAAGGCACAAAACAAATTGTTGACACAAAAAACCGTCGAGAATAAGAAAGCATATAAGGTGAGGCGGACGTTGGACCAAACCTTTGACGATGCATCAAAAGAAAATAAGGACGCTAAAGATTACCATGACGAATACACCAAACAAACAGTTTTTTTCACTTGTTGTGTATGTTTACATGAGGGGGAAATGGATGATATGCATTCAAAGAGGGAGGTTGCAGAATCCGCGCCGGAATTGCATTATGCCAGACATGATTTCATTAGAAAACTTGAGGAAATGCTTAGTGACAGAAGTGTGTACCCCGCCCATGATACCAACGATCTTCCGGATATTCTGTTACAGACACCCCCGCCCATATTAAACGAACTTAACCATCTAAAAGAAGTAGTACTCCAGAAACCAACGCCTGTGATACATAAGGCAGACCCAACCTTCGAATATGCCCATCCATACAATGATTGCTTTTTTTTTTTTTACGAAAAATGCTTCCCAAACTTATTTCCGTATGGGTGCGGCGGTCCTAGCGACACACACGGTTTAGACAGTAATGATTTTGTCAGATTGACTTTAGAAAGAGGTGGTGACAGAAGATTCCAGAAAAGCGCCAACTATATATTTTGCTTCTACACATATGTTATGCGTAGAAAGATAGGTGGAGTGACAACCACAGCATCAAAATCACATCTAGATACAGACTTGCCTAACCCTACAGACGGAGAAAATATATCAGTAGATGATATCATAGACGCTCTCAATACACTTAGGACAGAGTCTGATACTTCACGGGAGGGTACTTCTAAAAAGAACGTATTTCAACAACATTTAGACCGTGTTCTAAATCGGTTAGTTGCATATGGTCGGTCATTGCCGGGCACATCAATATTTATTAAACATGAAAGGCGCAAACTCCTCTCAATGGTAAGCAGCAAGATGATGCAAGTTAATGGTGCTCTACGCTATTTCCTAACATTTGCGCCAGCAGATAGATATCATAATAGACTATACGCCACAATAGCCCGTGATCAACAAAACCATCACGGGAACATCACTGAAGCAGAAAGCATCGCTGAAGAATATGATCAGACTGAAAGAACAGCAATGTTAAGAGACCATCCAGCCCTCGCGTGTAGGTTGTTCCATAAAAAACAAGAATGTATTTGGAAAAAACTGATCATTAATTCAAAATCCCAGCCATTTGGTAGTAAGGTGGTCGATTGGTGGAGGCGCATTGAGTTTCAGATGAGAGGGTCCCCCCATTGCCATAGTTTACTATGGATTAGCAACACCTTAGATAGGATTACAAAGCATTATGCGTCTTCCCATGATCCAGAAAAACAAGAGCAAGTCAAGCGGTGTGTAGAAGAGGTAGCAACCTGCAAGTTGATGCCAAGAAATTCAGAGGACCATGATGCTACATACCATGAACGATGGAAATCCTGCTGGGGATATATCACTGGAAACTCACGAGTCCTGGCTACCCGGGAGGAACTATTTCAAAGATAGATATCATCCATGCAAAACCGAATTCAGTTTGCATATGAATGACCAACCATTAGATTTCACACCTTCAGCTAATTGGGATGGTAAATCTAATGGAGAAAAAACATCTGAACAAGCCTTAACTCAGGGCTTAACTCAGGGACAAAAACTTGTACAGGTGTGGTATCGTCGCCTGCAACTCGCAAATCAAATTCACAGATGCACGCAGACTTGCTTTAAGTATAGTAAGTCGATATTTAACAAGGTTTGTCGTTTTGGTTTCTCACCAAAAGGCTGGATTGGGGGGGCCACAAGCACTGAAGAAGCCACACTGGTGGCTGACAAAGACGGCAGGGGAAGAAAGCGTATTCAAGTTCTTCCACCGCGGGACAACATGTGGTTGAATAACTATATTAAGTCACCACTAATACCTATCGCAACGGGAGGCAATTTAGACGTTAAGTATATAGATAACGAGGTCGGTGCAGCAGAATACTGTGCCTCATATTGTTCAAAAGCTGAAGCACCAGATTCAGCCCTGCTTAAAAATTTGGTTACCAGGAAAATCGCAACCTTGATATTACATAGTCAGTCAATTACAGATAAACAACGGTTGTCAGTAGTAGCTAACAGTTTGGTGGAGTCAACCCAAGTAGGTGCCATGCAAGCTTGTTGGTCTTTGCTAGGCCTCCCCTTCGTCCAATCATCCAGAGGCGTCCTCAGCGTGAATAGCTCCGCCAAAATAAATGTGCCGTCTGCCGTGATCGTTGATGAACAAAAACTAAAAGATCTTAAATTAACTGGAGGAACTCAAACCGCTATAGACACATCTCCCCGCACACAATTGGGTCGGAGAATCGCCTACGGAAAATTTGTTCGTCAACAGAATACAAAAGGAGGGTGCAAGGTTTCTTTTCATCAAATGTTGACGTACTATTCTTTCAGAACTTTTGATCCTAAAAAGTTTCCGAGTGATAGCAAGTTACCAAACGCTCCTCCTGCCCTGATGTCTTTGTCCACACAAGGCGTACCATCATTCTTGGACAAATTTCGTGTTGATGATGTCGTATTTACACCATACCAATCCCCCAAAGTAATTTCTTTGTGTCCATACTACCCTCACGATTTAACAGATGAGGATCCTGCTACAGCACCTTATTACTACATACAATATGGCCAAATGGCCAAGAAGATCAGATACTGCCCCCAGACACCACAGCAATAGTGCATTTAGATCACATGATAAACACAGAATTAATGTCAGCATATGTAAGCGAAGCCCTAGAGACAATAAAGAAGAGTGAAACAATCCTAAGGGATGTTGGTAAGCCTACCTCAGATAAAGAATATGGGGGTCATGATGATTACCAACCAGAGTCGGTTCCTGACGAATTCAAAGACACACCTCAGGAGAAATGTTACTTTAGGTCTGCAGACACAAACGTGATTTGTGACGTGACTTTGAGCCAAAAAGCATATCTTGCTAATTTTCTTTCTAGCAATCTGAAGGCATTAATAGACAACCTGACCACTAGCAATAGAGCAACCACAGAAGATGATATCATAAAAATCCAACAGGGGAAAAGGGTACCTTTGAATGATGAGGAACTAAATGAATGCACTCTAGAAGGATTGGTCGATGGCATGACATCCATGCAACGAACCGCTTTTGACAAGATTGGTAGTCATTTAACAGGAGAGAATCCAAATCAATTACGAATTTTTGTATCTGGGGAAGGCGGTACTGGCAAAAGTCACCTAATTAAGGCTGTCCGTGAGAAAGCTCAGTTAATTTTTGGTAAGGCAAGAGGTTTACACGGCAACACAGTTGTCATGGCTCCAACAGGCAACGCTGCCTTTAATATATCAGGATACACCTGGCAAAGCGCGCTCAGCAAATCACCGCATGATGGCGACATTGCAACTTCTATATCACAAAACAAGGCAGATGTGTTGGCTAGAAATTTAAAAGATTGCAAGCTAGTAATCATCGATGAGATATCAATGATTAGCCTATCAGATCTGTACAATATACATATTCGACTTTGTGCAGCAAAATCAACGCCCCAAAATTTTGCAGAAATAAGCAAGATTCCATTTGGTGGAGTACATATCATGATACTTGGGGACCTATATCAACTTCCGGCCATGGGCACTTCTGTGTACCAAACACCAGTTATGAATAGTAAGAATCCCAAATACAGTATTACAACGCTTGCGTAAATGGAAAGAAACTGTGGAATTCTATTACAACTTATATTGAGTTAACCGAAAATGTTCGACACCAAAGTAAACTCGGAGATGAGCTGCCACCTTTAGCCCGAATATGCAGCGCTGCTAGAAAAGGTCTACCTTCCGTAGAACAATTTGCCGAACTTTGGTCCAAATGTTTATGTAGTGGTGTTAAAGAAGCCCAAAAAAAAGCTCCTATGGGCGCTATGTGGGTAGCGGCTACGCATGAAAGGGTGAATGAAATTAACAAGATGTGTTTTGAAAATTTGGTTGAGTCCGGAGCCACACATTTCAGAATCCACGCCCAACATTACGCCACTAGTGGGGATTCATTATCTGACGAGGTACACACTAAATTGTCAAAAATTACCACATCGGGCAGTAAGGCCTTGCCTGAACATAACGACATACAGGAGCAGCAATTTGATCTAGCTATCGGTAGCCGTGTCATGAGCACTCGATGAACTCCGCAACACAACTAGGCATATACAATGGTGCTCAAGGAACAGTTGTCGGTTTCGGTTTGCAGGGACAATCTTATGCAAACAATATGCCAGCCGTAACCCAATTCATCCAGGATAAACTGGAAATACCAATAGTGTTTGTTCAAATGGATGGTGGGGATGGATGGGGCTACAAAGGGGATTCTGTTAGCGCCACACTACCGAGGGTAGTACCCTTTGTGGCTGAATCTGGCACATCTAAATTGTGTGGGAAATATACCAGGAAACAATTAAAACTCAGAACAGCTCATTGTATTACTATCCATAAAAGCCAAGGGCTAACTGCTAAGAATGGACTAGTTCTATGCCCAACCGAGACAGAAAGGCAATGCTTTGCACCAGGATTGGAATATGTGGCTTTATCTAGAGCTCAAAGAATAGAAGATGTATACCTCACATGCCCTCTGACCAATTTTCATTTTGCAGCGCATCGCCACATTGGCATGCGAACAGCAATCAAAGCCGAGTACAAACGCTTATCGTCATTGACTGGGGAACATTTCGATGTCTTCTTTGACCCTGTGATCTTGGAAGATAACACACCTAGTGGGAAACGAAAAGCTTATGCTGCAGACTCTCAACAAGCTACAAAACGCCCCACAACAAAAACTATACTGCACACAGGTTTAGCAAACTTAGGTAATACATGTTAATTCAATGCTATCATTCAATGTTTGACTCAATGCCCCAACTACTTGAGATTGGAACCTACCCAATCCTTAGAAGCACATCCTTCAGAGAATACCCAACTACTGCACTCCATAAGGTACTTAATCAACAACATAACCACAGGTGCCGTGGCCAACACAAGGGAATCCCTGGATCTAGTTAGACAAGTGTTGCCGTGCTACAACAACACTTTCCAACATGACGCCTCAGAATTCTTTATGGACTTAATAAACACCTTGAAACACGAAAAGCCCCCAAACACCTTTATGGGTACTTACAAATTTACATCCGTATGCAATAACACAAAATGTGGCCAACAAACATTCAAATCAGAAAAACACCCAGTTCTCATTCTCAACATTCGACCATCTTACAAGAAACGAGAAATTTTGAAATCTTGTATAAACCAAGCATTGTCCCAGAGCGCAATTCCAACATGGATATGTTCCCAATGTGAAGCAAGTTCGACTAATAATGCATTAATCAAGTCATTTGATATCTTACCAGAGACACTCGTAATGGTTCTAAGTAAAACAGACAATTCCGGAAATATATTGCAAGTCGAAGTGGACGTTACAACATATTTCTCAGATTTAAAATTGCCAAAAGGTGAGGTAGACACTTCCTATGAACTATGCGCTATAGTGAAGCGCATCGGTACCCACGTGTCTTCGGGTCATTATACGACATGTGTGCGCCAAGGCGATAATACATGGATTCATTGCAATGATACCTCAGTCACCCCCATTTTAAAATCGCATTTGTCTAAGGATGCATACATGCTTCTTTATAGAACCAAACTTAGTCTTATGCAAACCCCAATCCCTATTTCATCACAATCATCTTGTTCTGCATTACCACAACACATGGACCTTACCAAATTAAGCATTATTACCACAAGCCCAGTCAGGTCACTGCCGTGTTCTTCATCAGCAATGTCGCAAGATTCAACAATAAGACCACCGGATGCAACACATACGCAATTAGCCTCAAAAGGCCACCAACTAAATTCAATACAAATGTTTACACTTCGGGAACAATTAGTTTATCAACTGATGGTCAGTCTTATGCATCTACAGCCATTGGGTCTTCACAGCAACCAGCTTACAGCCGATATACACCAGTTCTTGTCCCACACAACACTTCAACTGTTCACATTCCATGGCAAAATAACTCATGCTTTATAGACCCATGCTTAGAGTGGTTGTATCATCAAAGCACAAAGTATGTCTTTGTAACCGACAATACTACTACAAGCGATGTTGTGTATCATGCTTTGTGGGCACGTGCCAATGGAAATTCACAGCAAATTTCGGCTGCTAGAAACCATTTACGAGATCATCTCACCACAATAGACCCGACAGACCGATCCGGAGCTAATGGGACTTTCGGTAGTATAATGAATACCATATGCCACATATTCCAGCAATCACCAGACACCATTAGACTATATGCAGTATCTACAGCAAAATGTACTCAGTGTCCGTATTACAGGAATACCCGTGTTGCCACAAATCCTTATTCCCTAAATGATACCCTCTACACAACCTATGTAACTCACATGAACACAACAGTGGTTGACCCCTTTAAATGTATGCTGCTAGAATTTGAACATCCTTCAATCCGAGATTGTGACGCTTGTAGAACTAGGAATACTGTGGAACGCCGAGTTGAAACCCTGCATTCATCATAATCGATGTGGGAAGTCTCAGGAAGGCAAGACCAAATGCGCCATTCAATTACAAAGCTACCCTAGATAACAACACTTTACGAAATCACCAAAATATTCATGCTTCATATTATTTATCGGGTATCATTCATTTTCTAAATAGTCACTTCTACCTAGAGGTAATGGTTGCAGAAAATTGGAAACATGTCAATGACTTTTCCAACCATACATATAGTGCAATACCACCCCCTTGTGCACCTGTTGATACGTCTGTTATGTTTTTATATACCAAACATACTTGATACTACAAATGGTTATACCACCACAAGTCATCCTGTGGAAGAGGATGACCGCCAAACACGTGAGGCGAAGTCACGTGTAAAAAGTACTTTAACACATCGTCTAACCGTTTCTTGTTTTCAATGTTATTTTTGTTGTACTTCAATTGTTTATTAGACTTGTCTGCTAGCCATGTCTACTTCTAACCTATTCAGTGCAAAAATATGTCAGGTATTAATGCCAGAGCTCACCGAATTACTTGCGCAACTCCTCTTCGTTTTATTACCTTTGCTCACATTCAAGACCTTCACGCCGGCGAAATCCTTCACGCCGCTCAATAGCCGAGCAGTTCCCCAAGGTGAAGGAAATGAACTAAAAGGAGGACCCTGCTTGGTACCCTCCTTTGCAAGCCTAACCGCGTGGGCTTCATCTGGGGACGTGTATCTTGCTTCAGTACAACGTTTGGGAAAGAGGATAGGTTTATTATTCTGTAAGCCAACCACCTCACGTACCGCAGATGGAGAAATTGTGTTGGACTCCAAAATGATACTGGCGGGACTAGGAACATCTGGTCAGTTTGCGTTCCACGAAGACGTACAACATGCCCTGGACAATGTGTACCCATATTTCAACGACACTCCAGATGTGGATGCTAAAGGTATGATCAGTGCACCTTCAATTCACTTTGAAATCATTTGACACCTACCCAATTTTTATTACTAATTAAGTGCATCATTCAGGTAACATTAAAGAGGGACCACCAAAGCAACGGGCAGTCTACTCCATAACCTTTCAGGATGGAAGTGGTATTATTTGTTTCAGTAGTGTACGCTGCACGGACGATATAAATGTACGAGCTAATGTACGGTCCATTTCACCAAGAACCCCAATAGTGGTTTCACCATCTGATTGGGAGGCAAGACCCCTGAAGGTAAGCACCGCAATTTTACATCACTTCAACCAATTCCAATCAGAATCGCTATAAAGTTTGCTAAGGAGCGGTATGTATCATACAGGTTGCAATATGGGACACCCCAAACAACTTGGCGCTATGGTCATCAAAAAACGACGAAACAGAAATTTCCTTGAAGGATGTTTGGCAATACCGGCTGGATCCCTACTGTTCACCTGCTGAGCATGTTCTCATGCTCTGTGGTATTACCGAAAATATGGCCGACAAATTGGAAGATAGAGCTCTGGAATTCAAAGATTATTTCAGAAACTTCACCCTGTTAGAGCTCTTTGGTCATAAAGATACCATGCACAAGGCTTATGCAGGTGCAATATCTACTGTCTATTCCATATTGGCGCTTTGAAACCTAAACAAAGATCATTTTGGATGGCACTGCATTGTGGGATGGTATTCTACAACCTTCCCAATAAATTTAAGTTTTCTGTGAGTGTATGCGTGCAGGATGTGGTCCTCGACATGGTATTGAATGCCTCAACATGACAGCCTTACTCTGCAAGTCAGCAAAAAACGAGACCCGTATCGCCAACATAGCAGCCAGTCTGGCCGTCAGGTTGCTGGGTCTTGCAGTAGTTCGACACCTTGCAGCAACTGAATTGGCCATTGTCAGCCAGACGATCGCTGATGGCCATCCCTATGCTCCTGAAGGGCGGAATCGCAATGCTGCTCGCATGACGGCAAAGAACAACCATTTCTACCGACAACCCAAGAAGGGCACCATGGTCCTCGTAGACGGTGTGAGAAAGGCTAAAACTGGAACTTCCTACAAGATCAACATCCGAAAGCGCCTTTTGGGTTCTAACGTCGTATTGCCCACTCGAGAAGGCCAGGTAAGGATGCCTACAAATGTTATATTCTTATGATACCACTGTATACATAATTGCCTATAAATGATCACTTGCCTACTCATTCAATATTGTAATATGACAATACTAACATATGGTGTTTTGCCAACAGTGCTTGGAACTTTCCACCGTTACGGTAACAGTGTAAATCATCACAAATTTGCACTTGGAATTAAGGCACCAGATGACCCAAGAAATAATGACGAGGAAGATGAACTTGCTGATTTCTCCAAGCTTGTCACCTCCCACGTCCTCAATAAGGAAATAGGCGCTGGTCCTTTAAGGTGGGCGTTTTCTCAAACTTTGGGGTTTCGACACCATTACAATTCCATAGAATGAATAGGATACACATTCGACTTTAATCCCACCACCTTTGCCTCTATTTCTAGACCTCAACTGCCATATGCCATAGCCAAGTATATGGCTCACACGCCTAAGTAGGAGCCATATAGGCGCGTGAGCCAGTCAAATTGTCCCACAAATGGACCTCCTAGGCTTTCAACATAGAACCCTCACCGCCATATACCAATCCCAACACTTCTATGGGTGAGAACGTGTAAATTGACCTCCATTTGGCCCTTGTAGCCCCACAACATAGCACACTTGCCCTCCCTATGTCCATTACCCCCCGGTACACAACGATGTACCCAAGGCTCTTGGGTACATCGATATGTACCCAAGCTTTTCTTCATATTTAAGGGATGAGAATATTCGCATTTGAGCTGGGAACGACATATATGAACCCCGACTCGGTGGTCAACCCGCTGATATGCGACATGGGTCTCGAGGATTGGCCAATATATCGCTATAAGCGCCACAATACGCCCTAAGTGCCAACTTTTCAAAAAAAAACATTTGTTTTTTAAACAGTTTCCCCTCTTCGTTTCCAAGCTGTTTTCAAAGTGCATTTGGCAGTCTCCTTCGCGTCTGAAGTACATACTTTATTATATTCTAGGCATACTACCGATACCTTTGGCCAGTTTTGGCAGGAGCGCCCCCCCATTTCGTCCCTGCCCTGCCCGTCTATCCGAAGTTCATATTGACCTCGCGGGTTTCACGCCATGTCACAGTCGACAGCTCGCAAAGAAGTGGGCGCCTTGCTCGCGGGTTTTCCTTGCTCGTGGCGTAATACATGCAAATAATTCGATCGAACGTATTTAAAAAGGTTGCAAAAGCACGCGACGATACACACCCTGTGCACTCGGATATATCTCGAATTATGTGTAATAAGAAACCCTATGAAAATCACTGCGAGCATCGATATTTATGACATGCGATCCTGATATAGGCATACGCTCGCATGAGAGTAGGCAATACATTTGAAAGTTGTGGTGTCTACCATTCATAATATATCGACTTCGATGTATACTTAAACTATAAAACACGGTAGTTTGGTCGAGATCGGCCATCGCAGGCACGCAGGGTCCATACAGGTCAGCAAAGTCGATGTACCCAAGCGATGTACCCAAGATTTTGGCCTCTCGAAAAACACAATAAATCTGAAAATGGGCGTCCCGAAAGGCTCCACCTAACCATGATAATCACCCAAAATACCTAAAGTGAGTGTTTGGGTACCTCAAGGGAGGTCTTATGGACAACATATTTTAGTAATATGGTCACCGGATCCGTATCGAGCACCCACATCACGTGTGTGCGTAGGTGACCTTGGGTACATCGATGTGTACCCAAGAAAGGGTAATGGACACCTAGCATATGACATGATTGTCACATCCCAACATTTGGCAATCCCCAAATATATGCGCCCCATATAGCCCCACAAGTTCTTCAATATAACACCCTTACCATCACTGCCATATACCATATGCCATGACCATCGGTTGCTTACTTTTCTTTCTTTGCCACTACAGGTACCACCTAGAAAAGGAAATTAGGCTGTTGATGAAGTACCATCCCACAAACATCACAAATCCATGCAATCATCCCAAGCCAGATGGACACAACTATCAACTAGTACGAATGTTCGCAGACAACGATATATTCCCTCACAACCATAAATGCCTGGATTCCTAGGAATACTTTTATTACTCCTTGTTAAGTTTCATCACAAATCATCAAATTATTGGTTCACCTAGTACAAATCATCTGATTGTAAATATGTGGTTGTGAACCAGACCCTACAAATTATTGGCCTGTCCACACGCGTGGAAATCCAGATGAACGACGCGTGGATTGCAGATGGACGCCGTATGGACGCTTTTTTTGCAAAATCCACACGTGTGAAAATGTCTAATTTGCAAAAGTGATGTTCATACGGTGTCCATACGATAAATCCACACGTCGTCCATACGTGTGCTCCCGTGTGGACGACGTATGCTAGTTTACCTGATTTTATTACGCGTGTGGACGCTCCGTACACTGCCCGACCGTATGGATAGGTGCCGTCCATACGCATGAACCGTTGGAAATTGCTGTCCACACGTGCGGACAGCGAGGAATGCCGCTTCTACCCCTCCTCAGCCATATGGACACCATGGGGACGTGTCCCTGGACGGTACCGACGCGTACGGACGACGTGTGGACGGGCGTATGGACAGTGTGAGGCCCGTGCCGTGCCAGTCTTTTGCGCTTGTCCGCACGTGTGGACAGCCATTGCACCCGGGCCTGGGTGTACCCGAGCACTGCTTGCCCCTTCCTCAGCCATATGGACACCATGTGGACGTGTCCCTGGACGAACCCATGCGTACGGACGACGTGTGGACGGGCGTATGGACAGTGTGAGGCCCGTGCCGTGCCACTCTTTTGTGCTTGTCCGCACGTGTGGACAGCCATTGCACCCGGGCCTGGGTGTACCCGAGCATTTCCTGCCCCTTCATCAGCCACATGGGCACCATGGGGACGTGTCCCTGGACCGTACGGACGCGTACGGACGACGTGTGGACGGACGTATGGACAGTGTGAGACCCGTGCTGCGCCACTCGTTTGCGCTTGTCCGCACGTGTGGACAGCCATTGCACCCGGGCCTGGGTGTGCCCGAGCATTTCCTGCCCCTTCATCAGCCATGTGGGCACCATGGAGGCGTGTCACCGATCGAACCCATGCGTACGGACGCCGTGTGGACAGACGTATGGACGATCGGAATTCGCCAATCCATACGTATGGACGTCGAAATTGGAGTTTGTTGAAACACGCGTGTGGACACATACATCCGCGCGTGTGGATAAGAGTTTACCCGCATGGATTAGCGGAATCATGCGTGTGAATACAGGTATCCGCCTACATACGGTTTATTTACATATATATTACATCGTGTATCATCCGCAATCATCTGAATCAGATGAGCTACTACTGTCATCCTCGCTACTACTGTTACCATCGAGTTCACGGAAGAAATCCGCCTTGCGATCCAACACAACTTGCAAGCAATCAGTTCGTCGTCGAATGGCCAAAGGGACAGCATTTCCTTTGAACCGGGCAAGCCAAGCCGGCATGAAAGGAACATCCTGAATTACCACTTGATTCTCAATGCTGTTTGCGCGAACGAATGGCTGAGACACGTCCCATGGCATGTCTTTGCGCAGGTAAATGTTCTTGCTGATGTCGTCCGCAAGCGCAGCCGCCTTTGGGTACCAACGGGCCTTCAACAGAAAGATCTCGTGACCGGGAAGGTCAAGCTTGACAATCTTCATGATTTCCCCATACCTATCTTCAACGTCATCGTCCGGTATCTCGCCTGTAAGAAGTTGGGCTTGAGTTGGCACTCCCGGAGTTCGAAAGATGCTCTTGAAATACCGTTGACAGCTCTTCAAACCAATGTCGCTGTCGTGCACTCGGAAATCTTCACGCCCGATCTTGATGCTAGGATACTCCGTCCACGGGGCGATGCCGGCTAAGGCGAAGGCCTGCTCCTCCTCGGTGAAAGGCTGAATCTGCAAAGTTGTTGGGCACCTCCGCCACGTGTCTGGTTGTAGAAACACCGGAACCACGTCATTCGTCATCGGCCTTCGACGACCCGCCCGTCGGTTGCGACGATTCCGTTGCAGAGCGTTCCTGCATTCGCAAGGTACACACGGGTGGACTCAGTGTTCCGTACGTTGTCATACGGTGGCCGTACGCCGTCCATACGCCATCCACATGGCATTTGCACAATTTACAGACACGCATATGAGTTGGTACCTGTTGAATAAGGCGAGTCTGTCGTCGAAATTTTTGCACAGAATGTCGTACTCGGGGAACTCGGTACGAAGATAAACTTGAATCTTTTCCCTGTCATCTGTTGCGATTGACGCCGCGCAAGTGAATTAGTTGTCTCACAAGAAGACTGAAGAGAGAAAAAACGGACAATAGTGAAAACCTATCCGTGCGTACGGACAGGTATTCCACACGTGTGGGCGGCGTCGTCCGCACGGAAGGCCCTTCGTCCACGCGCTTGGACAAGTGCTATTGATCAAACGGACAATAGTAAAGTACTGTCCGTGCGTATGGATCGTTGTCCACGCGTGTGAACAACTACGTGCAAACGTACTTACAAAGCATCCACACGCATGGACAGACTGACATGCATGGTACACATAATACTTATGGATGTGCTCACCAGCGGATGGCCGCACAGTGCTTGATTTTGTTGTAAAGATGTTCTGCTTTGCAGGAGGTCGATAATGCGGAGCTCGACCAATTCGATGCATCTGCTTGATGCCCGCAACCATGGAAACCGTTCGCCGCAACTCCAATCCTTTCATCATGCTGGCGACTGGTTGTGAGCGGGTCTTGATGGACAGCTTCAACAACCCGAAATAGTCTTCGAAGACATACATCCAGATTTCCCGTGCAGGGCCGTTGTCCTTCAGCTGGTCGACAATGTGCACGAGAAGATGCGACATAATCACCAACGCCTCAGGGGAGTTGTTCCGCTCCATCTCATCTCTCAACTTCATGACTCGGCTCTGCAGCTTGTTCATTTCCTGAAAGGCAAAATGAGAGGCAACCTTAATCTCGAACCGGGACATGACAGGTGTGAATACTGGAGGAACACCCGGATGGACAACGACTTCATACGTCGTCCGTGCGGCGTCCGTACGGTGTCCACACCGAAGCACACGTGGATTAGGCTAATTAACGTACCTCTGGATCAATTGAGGGGGCGGTTAATTCTCGAACCACCACCGCAAATTCGCCGACGAACTTCGCGTATTGTGGACGGAGAACTTGCCCGTCAGCATTTTGCCAGGATGCAATAACGCCCAGTATCCCAGAAGTGAGGGATACCACCAGCTCCGCGGCCTTCATCTTCCGCACCTTATTCGGGCTGTTGTACTTCTCCTGCAAAAGTTTCTTAGGTAGAGGTCCCATATTTGTCGGGAGCTTCAGACTTCGTACCCACTTGATTGCACCGGTCTTTGCGATCGGTGACAGTCCCCACGGTGATGGTTTGTCTGCGAAGAATTTACATTGTTAGGCATACAGTGGAGGGTCCATACGTCGTCCGAACGGTGGCATAGGACGTCCGTCCGGACGGAACAAGGTGTCCACCCGTATGGAACAGCAGAAACTCGCAAACGACCTACCAGCTTACCTGCCAGTCGCTTCGCAGCAGATCTTCGATCGTTTACATTTCTGGGTGGGGGTGCGATAACCCACGATCGATGGACCTTCATCTTTCGCGCATAGTTGCGTGTGTTCGGTCCCCAACCATCACCAAAAATCACGCAGTGGACGCCGTGAATCAGGTTGTACAAGATGTGCATCAAGTCGAGAAGGTAGTCTTTTACAACGTCAAAATCAGGAATGATTGACATCAGGCATGGTTCCTTGACCCCGCTCTGCTTCATGAATTCCTCGATGATTGATTTAGGCACTCGTCCCTCTCTGATCATCTTGGCGTGGAGCTGTTGGGTTTCGCGGACTTCGCTGTTGGTGCGAAGAGGAATTGATTCACCTGCTCAATGCCGGCGGAGAAAATCAACACAACACGCTTAGACGGTGAATCACGCGTACGGATGACATATGGTTCCGTCGTCCACGCGTATGGACGCCGGTATCCACTAGCCCGAACAGGGTGTTCTTTAACACATAATGTAAGCTAAAAATCCACGAGCTGTCCGTGGGGTGTCCACACGGTGGGCACACGTACAGCCGAAGAAGGAAAGGGGACAAACGAAGGGGTCATGCGTTTACCTGGTTGCAGTCCTTGGTGTAGTGAGGAATATATGATTTTCGTTAGACCAGATGTAGATTTCTCAGTACCCCGTATCCAGCATCTTAGGCAACCTAAGTACGAATTAGCTCCCAATCGTCTCGCTGCGTCGCTCAAGCCAACGTAGTCTTCGAGCACTTTGTACAGCACGAGCTTGAACGTGAAAACCGTGTTGGTAATCACATCGAACATGCGTACGCCGATAGTCAGTCTGTTAACCTCCAAGGTGAACATGTCGTAGAACTTGCTGCTGACTTTCGGTTTTCCATCCCAGATTCCCCAAGTCATCACGTATTCTCGTTTATTTGCAGCGAATTTCTCCTGGGAAATTGACAATCGTAAAACACAGCGGAGTCACCGTGCGTATGCCGTCGTTGAAGGATTGGACGCCATCCGCACACGCCATGATGGCAATGTTCCTCGGGTCTTTAAAGACGTCCCACTTGTTGCGAACGAAGTTGAGAAATCCTGGCGAGTCTGCACGAGCATTGGGAAACGATACATGAGAATTCCTTACACTAACTGTCCACACGGGTGGATAACTAAGTACACACGTACGGACGACGAGCGAACGAATTGTCCATACGGTGTTCACACTCATGGACAGGTTTGCACGAGCTCTGGGAAATGGCACCTAAGATTTCCGCAATTAAACTGTTCACACGAGTGGATAACGACGTCCGTGCGTACGGACGGCGTACGTATTTACCATCCATATGGTGTTCACCTACATGGACGAGTTTGCACGAGCAGTGGGAAATACGACATACGAATTCCGCACTTGCTTCGTCCACACGGGTGGACGATGCTAATCGTACCCACGGACGATGTACAGTCCTTACGTCCATGCGGTGTACACAGTCACGGATTGAAATTTCGGAGTAAACTCACCCAGTATACCATGTACCTCCGCTCGGGGGTCTTTGTCCAACATGCCTTCTTTCCACCACGTACGCGCTAGCATGGCTAACTCCGGCGTCAGGAAGAATACGGTGAACAGCGTTTCGAGCGGCCACCATCGAAAAATACAGCGAGCTCGACCAGGAATGTATACCCCCTTCACCGTCTTTCCGTCCTCGTATCTCGGTTCCAGGCATTTCGGACACTTGTCGCGGTTGGCGTGCTCGTCCTGAAAGAATTCGGAGCACTCGGGGCAAACGTCCACTTCGTTGTATCCCTTGAACATCTCCTTCCACTTCTGCAATACTTGTGCATAGGTAGATGGAACCTCTGCGATGTGAGTATGTGCACTATCGGCTACTTTGTCGACGTAGTGAACACGCAGAATGTTCAGAATCGCATCGAAGTAGGCCTGCGAGCTGTTGTGGTGGTTGTGGGAGACGAGAAGATCCAACACGAAATTGTTCGCCACAACGTCAGCGGACGCTTGGACGTTTTCTAGACTTTCCTGCGCACACAAACACACACACACACACATCCTCAAAGAAGGCATGAATGTGATGAATGCTGATGAATTGCTGACTTAGCTGATAAGGAAGACCTACCTCTGCGCTTGGGTCCTCTTGAGGTCCCAAGAAGAGCCGATTGATTTTTTTGATCGTCGCATCTGCTGCCTCGTGGATGGCAACATCTTCTGGGAATTCCTCCTCCTCACTATGTTCATCTTGTTGTCGCTCTGGTGACGGCGATCGATCACCATAAAGTCCATTGGCACGCACGTGCCGGAGAGTTTGCTTACTGGATAACCACCTTTCACCATTGCATTCAACGCAGGGACAAAATGGCATCTTTGGTCGTCCGTGCGTCGTACGTACGGCGTTCGTACGCTAGGCTTAGGTTTCCAGCGTATGGACAACGGTGTTCATACGTTCCATGTCACATCTGCGCGAATGCACCGACACTTACGTCAAGGTTGTAAACTCGTGGTCCACACGTTAGATTAAGGATGGACGCTATGTGTTGTCCGTGTGGATTCCGCAAGCATTCTAGTCCATGAGAGCGGTTGTCCACACGCGTGGAAACGTCAGTTAGCTGTCCATGTGGGGTTCGTACGAATTTTCGTATGAATAAGCACATTTCCACACGTGGGCATGTCCCATGGACGGTCTGTCCATATGGTTGGAAAAATCAGCACATTTTGAACAGTCCGCATGGATGGATAGGAAAAGCACACGCTGAATTACGAGTTTTCGTACGACTTTATAGTGTTTGTACGCTTTTTGTTGAAAAATGTCCACACGCGTGGAAACGTCAGTTAGCAGTCCATACGCTGTCCATCCGAGTTAGCCTTGACTGTCCGTATGATTCATGTCCCATGGACGGCCTTTTTCAGACCGTTCATATGACATGAAACTGGACCTCATGGAAAATAAAAACATACAAACCGTATGGACAGCGTACGGACCGCACATTTTACCACACGGTGGACACTTGGGTAGAAATACTTAGCGAAAAAATGGCAAAAAAAAAAATCCCTTAAAAAGGCCGATGGAGGGCTAAAATCGGAGCGGGGGGACAAAAAAAAAAATTAAGCGGGAGGGGGGTTAGACGCCCTCTCGCTGCTTGCGATTTACCCCAGAACAGGCACTCAGTGGGATTGTTTCCCAGCGGACAGTGCAATCGACGGTCCAGATGAACCCCCCAGTCTTAATCGGACGGTCTCCATGAGTTACCGAAACTTAAAATGGCATGGAGGCGTGGGTGGGCACCCACGACGCCCCTTGTGGACTAGCGGCGTCGTCGGCGGCAATCGCCTCATATCGCTAGACCACAAGGGGTATCGTGGATGCCCATGCCTCCAAGGGGATTCGAACCCCTCACCCTCGCGTGTAACGCGTTCGGCTTACCAACATTTGACCACTCGGCCAAGCACCCACGATGATGGAAACCCGCTGCACGGCAAAACTTATATTCATAAAACCGCGTTTCCCTACAGAGAGGACTCTGATACCAATTTGAAAAAGAAAAAAGAAATTGAGACATGCATGTTCAAAATCGCCCATGGACGACGCTGTCTCATACACCAGCTCAACGGTCATACGTTCGGACGCCCGTACTGTACGGATGAACGCCACGAAGGCAGCGCTGTCCACGCCCGTGAAGACCGTTTTCATGCCATCGCCGCCAAAAGTAAGCCAAATACAAACGCCCACAGTCCTCCAGCAAACGAACCTCCTCGCTTTTTTGTTTCGTAAGTTCCCAACATGACCAGATTGCGAGTTCAGCCCGGAAGACAACGCACACAGAAACCAAAATCACCACCCCCCGCCCCCACTTCCACGACACCGACCCGTCGCCAAACCAACTTGGTCGAGGCGACCGGGTCAAACTCCGCGATGCAGCAAATGATGCAGCAAATGCAGAGCATGCAGCAGCAAATGCTGATGTTTGCAGGGGCTGCCGGGGCGGGGGGTGCAGCCAAACCTGCAGAGGCTGCGCAGGCCGCAAATACAGAGCGGTTGGTGTTGGACCCGGGCGCCCAAGTTTTAAACGACATGAAGGAAGACGCCCGGGAGATAATCGACGACTGGCATGGAACAGGCAAGCTGCCCCCTGGGACGGTCGCCGTCATCGGGGTGGCCGTGCACAACAAGATATCCAAGCATATCCAGTCCCGACACCCGCAGGTGCCCCTGCGCATGGTCAAAACATACGTCACCAACCGGTTGAGTTATTTAAAAAATAACTCGGATGGGCCCGGTCGCTGGAAATTTAAGGTCACCCAGGACTTCCCCGACGGGTTTCACATCCGGTACAAGGGTCCAGCGGCCGGGTACAAGGTGTACGGGCACAGGGATATGCCGACCCCGGAGGAGACAGATGCGTGCCTGCAGGTGGCTCTGGCAGTGGCTGCTGGGAACCCACTCACCGAAGGCAAGCACTTTGAGATCTTCAAAGCGCTTGGTGCCCAAGCCCCTGAAGCCCCTGAAAAGAAACCGAAGGTAACTTTTGTGCTCTTCCGCCTGTAAACTGCGGTGTCCACTCGCTGTCCAACGGTGTCCAGGCGCGTGGTTATGTGAACCCTTTTTCAACTTGTGCCGCTTGATTGTTTCCACGCTTATGAACCACGTAGTTTGCACGTTGTCCACAGGGGTGTACGTTTTGGCTAGTGAGCGCCAGTTCTTAACTGTTTTTCTTATATGTTTCCACGCGTGTGTCGCCCGTACGAACGACTTAGTCCATACGTCGTCCCCACGGTGTCCAGGTGGAAGCGCCCCAACAGACGGTCTCCGAAGGGTCGGCGCCGCAGGCAGACGAGCACTCCCCCAACCTGGAGGGCCCTTTGGCTGTCGGGGACCAGGTTGACGTGTTTGCCACCCCCCAGGCGGACGTGGGTCGTATCGGTGACGGTTACGACACCGGCAAGGCCACCAAAACTGGCCTTTCCAACCTCGTCATCGGTCGGGCAACCGTCGCCGCCATCGGGCCGGGGAAATCCTTAAACGAGAAGCCGATGCTTTTGCCCAGGGATACCTACGAGCTGTACGTGGAGTTTGTGGTGCACCTCCCAGAGAAGGGGGACGTTTACCCCGTGGAGAGGATGTTATCCCACCACATGTCCATGGTGGATGAGCTCGTGAGTGCCGAGCAACTCCGCACCGGGACGGCTAATAAAACGATGGAGATGCTGGAGCACAACCTCCAGTCAGTTATAGTAAGAAAAAATGTTATCTGGCAAGTCCTCCCTCCCTCCCTGCCTTCCCCTGCAACGTTCACATTTTTACCTTTTGCACTTACGCGAACGTCCATGTGTACATGTGTGCGTGGTGTTGTTTCGCTGTCCATACGCGTGGACACCATTTATTGTGCCGTCCATACGGGTGGAAGGCGGTGTACATATGTAAGGACGCCGTCTAACAAGTGGTTTATGTACGCAGGATACACAAGGCCTACTTGAGGCACGCCAACACGGACAAGCTGTATCCCGAGAGGATGACAGGGAGAAAACTGGCCGGCCTGAAGTTGGAGCCTGCTGAGGTATCGGAACGGGACCGTGGATATCCCCCCGTCACGGTGTGTTTGCTTGTATTGTTCTAGTTGCATTTAGCTTGTCATTTGTTGTCTTTGCTCTTAATGCACTTACTTAGGTTGCATTCACTTGCAGTGTCATACGAGAGGAACGAGCCGTCACTGGTTTCAGGACGTGCGGGGGTGTCAGAAGGAAGAGATGCACGATGCGGATGTTGAGGAGGAAAAGGGTAACGCGGACGATGATGAGGATGATGATGATGGGACGGATGTTGAGGCTGTCGAGGATGAGGCTGTCGCTGCTAATGAAGGAGAGGAAGGAGAGGCTGTGGACGATGAGGAGGCGTCCGAGGAGGAGAAGAAGGAGGAGGAGGAGGAGGAGGAGAAGAAGGAGGGGGGCGGTTCCAAGAACGAGGCTGCCAAAAAGTCACCTCTTAGATTTAAAAAGAAAAAGAATGCACTTGCACCTGCCAAAGAAGACCAGAGGCCAGGAAAGAAGCCGAGAAGCTAGGCTAGAATAGCACAATATTTTGTAAACATTTTGTATATACGTGTACCATTCGTGAATGTCCTGCAGTGTCCTGCTCTGTCGTGCTGACAAATCTTACGTCTTTCCATACGGTGTTCACACGTACGGACGTCTTGTTCATACGTGTGGATGGAATCGTCCATACGCATGGATAAGTATTATCACAAGCTATCCACACGTACGGACACCGATGTCCATACGCGTGGATATGTAAAATATACTAAGTAAATAAGTTTCCATCCGCACGGACAGCGACGTTCATCCGGATAAGGACGTCGTCCACACGTACGGACGCACGTGTCCATACGTCTGGACTATCTATATTCGACTGTCCACTTGGTGTCCTTGCGGTATCCGCACGTGCGGTTACGATGTCCATGCGTCGTCCATACGCTTTCTTTATGGGCGTCCATATGCCCTCCGCACGCGCGTTTACGATGTCCATGCGTCGTCCATATGCTGTCCTTACGGTATTACATACGGTGTCCGCATGTGCGATTATGATGTCCATACGCTGTCCTTACGGCTATCCATACGTTGTCCGCACGTCTGGTTATGATGTCCATGCGACGTACATACGTTGTCCTTATGGGAGTCCATATGCCGTCCGCGCGCACGTTTACGATGTCCATACGCCGTCCATACGCCGTCCTTGCGGGATTATATACGGTGTCCGCACGTGCGATTACGATTTTCATGCGCTGTCCATACGATGTCCTTACGGTTGTCCATACGTTGTCCGCACGTCCGGTTACGGTGTCCATACGCTATCCATACGGGTTTCCATACGGTGTCCCTGCGCTGTCGTGCGGGTGATTAGTGCCTCTGTCCACGCGTATGGACACCATGTGGACATGTTTTCTGTCCATACGGTGTCCATATGGTGGTCCATACGGTGTCCATATGAAATCCTTACGATGTCCATGGGACATTTTCATATGGACACCACAATTACGCGTCGTCCGTATGGTTCTTACATATGCATCAAGGTTTCGCCAGAAATCTGCTCAGACCGTCCATACGGTTGTCCATATGGGTCCTTACGATATCCATACGCTGTCCATATGCAAATCCACACGGATGAATGGGCCAATAATTTGTAGGGAGATGAAGGAGCAAAAAAGCTGCACTATTTCGGGATCTTGCTTCCTTTTCAAAACCTCAGTTACCAACAGCAACTTCGTGCATTGAAAGGAAGCCTCTGCCCCAAGTGTGCTGAGCACCTGAAGACCTCCCACAAGACACCCACTATGTAATCACCTGGCTAGACTGTGATATCACCCACATCCCTAAGACATTGGTACATACCTATTTGTTGACCAACACGCCTAAGAAGGCAACCGTTCATACAAACGCCCTTTGTGGTTTCAATGCAAAAATGGTCAAGCAAGGTGGACATGCCATTGATCCAGAAAACTTTATGAGCTCCGTTGCAGTAGAGGAATACAAGGTGCGCCAGTTGGCAATATCAGTCTTGAAGTCTAAGTGTGAGGTCTCAGCAGATTTATATCATTATGCTCCAGACATTGCCGGCCTCATAGCTTCTGGACCACAAGGTGGTATTCTGCAAAACCCCCCAACCAAGGCACAACCACGCAATTGGAATATGTCTTACTTGATGCGCCTCATGAATCAACCAATGCCCATATTAGTTAAAGATGACAAACCAGTGATTGATGAAAAAACGAACCAACCGGTGCGGAAGAAGAGGAGACGCCGACCTACCCAAAACGATTCAGGCTGCAAGATGAACGCTAGTGGTGACCGAATGAATAAAGACGAGACATAGAGGAATATAGTGATTCTGATTCCTCAGGATGTGAAGAATTTTTAGACTGATAACACCTTCCTTCACTAGTAGTGACATTGCCTTATAGTAACTAACGTATGGAACAAAAAATGTGTGTAGATACCACACTTCTATTCAAATGTATAGATATAACCACGCTTTCATTACAAATGTGATTTCGACCACATATGCTTCATTCACCTTACGAACCATTTCTTGGTACCTTTCCTAAATTCATAGTTTAATTTCAATGCACACCAAATATATATATTCAAATGCTTTCTTATGCATCTATTTACTCATTTATTCCTTATACAAGTATACACATATATATGGATTGTTATGTCCGTTGGCATAATTATTATACATATAATTATTAATCATTTAATTATTCGATTTCCTCATAATTTGCTAGATTGATAACACCTCGTACTTCCTAATGCTGCAAAATGCCTACGGATTGTAAGGGACACATACTTTACAAAATGCCATCCATTTTCAGCAAATGCTATTCCTGAATTCTTAATAATTAAATTGACATGCAATTACCAACCATACATTAAGATCATGTGCACTCATATTTCTTCTATTTGGCTCACATAAGTGTGTGTGCTAGGAATTGATATGTTCCCTTGGATAAGAGATTGATTTTTTCCCCACCTGTACGTTCACGTACCCCCTATATAAATCAGGTCTTCATTCTGCCAATTCCCAGAAATCCTTGCAAGGATGGATGAAATTCAGCGCGTTAACAGTGCAAATATTGACGCCCATATCGTAGGCTGTACACGACAATTGAAGCCCGAGTGTATTGTAAATAAAAGTTTTGGAATAATTTTGTAATCAATTGAAGCTCGAGCGTATTGTATATAAATATAGGGGGTTGAGGGGGTGTGAAGGGGAGGGGAGGGGGGTGGAGGAGTGTGGGGGAGGGGGAGGGGGAGGGGGGAGGGGAGGGGAGGTGGGGGAGGGGGAGGGGGGAGGGAGGGTGGAGGGGGGGAGGGGGAGGAGGGGAGGGGAGGGGGGGGAGGGGGGGATGGGGGTGGCCAGTTGCTTTCAAAGTTTTAGTTTATACGTTCATCGTTCACGAAGATTGGGGATTATGTTTTCCCCACCTGTACGTTTACGTACCCCCTATATAAATTGAATAATCGTCATTCGGGAGGCATAGTCAGCCACGTCGGCTGATTATGAAAAACAACGCAACGCCCGATAATTATGTAGAATATACAAGCCTAATGCGAAATTATTAGTCGGGGGCTGAATTATTTTGACATTAGTCGCTGGGAATTAATTATTTTTTTTAGTCACCCTGTCGATCGACGATTTAGTCGGCCGCCGTTGTACAACTTGTCTTGAAAACTTGGGGGACACAAGCACTTGTAACTCGACCCGGGCCGAGGGAGGGACTGGTTTGACTTCTACGTTTTGGGACGTGGTTTCGTTTGGCATTTTGTGCGAGAACAGGTGTTCCGCTCGGGTAAAACAAACTGGCTAAGCTCCCATAATCAGTCCGGCCGAGTGCTTTTATCATGCATCTCGGAAACCCGGATAATACGAAGTGATGACTGACAGTACAGTACTACTGTACTGTCATCCTAGCTACTAGCGGAGTCACAGTTCCGATCAGAGACGGGTCAGGCTAGGGGCTATCAGAGCCCATAATAATAACCCTGAACCTAAAGTCCAGCACACCACCCGGAGCTGTGACCGTAGCTAATAGGGCTAGGCAAGCGGAGCTAAGTAAACAGATAACAAACAGCATTCACTGGAAACTGATATACTTCTAGCTGGGTGCCCGGGGACTTGTCCCGGCACAACCCACCACTGCGGCTAAGGCTAATCACACCTCCAGGGATCGAAACAAGCAGACCCTAGCCACTGTAAAGCCGGTCGGCAGAGCCGAGTTCAGCATACGGATCCCATTCAAGAAAAGCATCCGAAGTCAAGTGAGAAGAGAATTTGTAAGCATTGACACCACCAGACCCAAGTGGGTCAGGCGGATCCCAAAGCGGAGTGGCAAGACTCTCAAATTGCAGAGCCGCTGAGGTCGATTGAGAAAAGAACGGTTCCACATCCCGCGGCGGCATTGACGAACCAGTAGTAATCACGGACGGGCAAAAGGAATCCAGTAATGCACCACCGGGATGAACCGCATCGTAGCCGTAGGTGGCTCCGGGCTCAACCAGGCCCCTGACACCACCGCCGACCACGAGTGTCGGCATCGCCGTAGCACTGAACAGAAACGTAGCCACCATGAAGAGAGTGAGAGCAAATTCACCGAAGCCAAATGGCCTGGAGCCCCTGGGAACTCCGAACCGCCGAAACGCCGCAGCCGCCGGCGGTGCACCCCCTTCAACTTCAGTCAGGCAGACTCCATCGTCATCGGAATCACACACTTCAACAGGCTCAGGGTCAATGTCAAGCCAGTCAGGGTGGACAGTGTTGAATGTTTTGAATGAATTGTCAGCAGAAGCCATCGGGCCGAGAGCCAGAGAGGCAGACGGCGGCACGAAGGCGGCACTGCTGACCTCATGCAAGCCAATCGTCCCACCATGCACGGGTGCAGAGGCCTTCGGCAGCAGCTGCTTGCTGGCAGTCGGCTCAGCGACACCACCAGCAAGCGGACCGCTGACCTCAGCAAATGCAACACGGCCAATGGAAAGATGCTCAGCAGGTGCAGTCTCAGCAGAGGCAGCAGCATCCTTGAACTGCTGCAGAGCCGTAGGCTCTGGAGCAAAGGAATGCGCAGACAGCTCACAGATTTCAGGTTGCCCCACAAGAGCACACAAGTGCTCCATGGACCCCTCATCCCCAGCGTCATAGTACCGCTGAAAACGAAGGGCAAGCACGTCGGAGTCATAAGACTCGACGGCTTGGCAGTAGGACGCCGAAATGGTCATTGGGTGAGTGTCCTTGTGAGGACACTCACTCAGCCAATGCTTCGACCCAACGGCGCGGCACTTCTCGTGCCTGCACGTTGGGACAAAGGTGCCAGACCGCTTGTCAAAAGCCACCTCCGAAGAGGCGGAATGAGCAAGCGGTTGCACTCCAGGTCGGTGGAAGCCGCGCGGAGTGTGTTTCCCATGAGGTGGCTTGGAGCCACCCTTCTTAAGGGAATCCACATCCCGCTGCAACTTGACCAACTGAGAACTGAGCCGCTCGATGGCCGAAGCCAGGCCAGTGTCAGTGGTGCAAGATGCTACGGACATGGGGCGCCCCGCAGTGCGCTTGCCCGAGAGCCGCCCGCAGCGGTACTGCTCGCGCACGCGCGCCTGCAGGGTGAGCAGACTTACAGCCGCACGCTGGTCAGCTCGAGCAAACGAGTCAACCAGCGTGGCGTAAGCCGGTCCAGACAGGGCAGAGAGGAATTGCCTTTTAACAGCGTCTTCGGGCAGCGTCTGCAGACGCTGCGCATCCCGAAGACAACTGTTAAAAAGACGAATGCCAGAGTCAGGGTCACTTTCATCTGAAATTCTCACGTCAAGCAGCTCAGTCAGAGACTCGAACGGAGTCGAATCATCAGCGAGCATACGCACCACCTCGAGGGTGGCACGTTTGCCGTCAGCAGGAACATCGGCCCCAGAAGCCTCCACCCAATTACGGGCAGGAGACCCTGGCGCAGTCAGCAGCAACAGCACAGAATACAACAGCTCATTTGCAGCAGTCATGACAGGGACATTGGCAGCAGACAGCTCAAACAGGGGTGCGAGTGCCTGCGACTGCAGCGTGAAGAGCTGCTGAATCTCGGAAACCAGCTGCGAAAAAATGTCCGAAGCCGACGATTCATTGCCATGAAATTTTGCTGTCTTGTCCCCCAGAACTTTAGTGGCTGCCGTCTTTGCACACTGAACATCAAATGAGTCTTTTCGCAACCGCTGAACGAGCGTTGCAGCCGCAGCCGACTCGTCAGCCGAAGCCAAATGCGGCGTTGTAGGGGTAGCCGAATTCAGTGCCCCAACATCATCGAAAATAGTTGCTAACTTACGCGCCCTAGCGCGTGTACGTGGTCTAGGCGTTGTGTCCATTCTTAAAATGACAGTGAGATGGGGTTGCGGGCTAGCGGTGCGACAGTAATGGACAATCTCGCAGCGGCCATCTCCTGCAGGAGCCTCAGCAAGCAACAACATAATCAAGCAGGTCATGAGCCGAGTGGCTAATCGTGGGAGCGACCCACAAAACGCGGAGTGTCCTGCCCGCTGATCAAACGGAACGTAAAGTATAACCATACTCAGCGACGATACTCTGCCGAATAAATGCCGAAAAAACTGATCTCCACTTCAAAAGTAGGCCATACTGCGGAGAGAAAGCGACTGTCTAAGGGGGCGCCCACCCCATCTCTGTGTCAAAACTTAGCCAATCATGGCAACAGCTCGGCGCTGTGCCATCAGAATTACTAGGGAAGTGGTGACGCGCATAACCTGCAAGAACAGGTGTTCCGCTCGGGTAAAACAAACTGGCTAAGCTCCCATAATCAGTCCGGCCGAGTGCTTTTATCATGCATCTCGGAAACCCGGATAATACGATGACTGACAGTACAGTACTACTGTACTGTCATCCTAGCTACTAGCGGAGTCACGGTTCCGATCAGAGACGGGTCAGGCTAGGGGCTATCAGAGCCCATAATAATAACCCTGAACCTAAAGTCCAGCATGAAGACTTGGTGGTATGAAGACTTGGTGGAAGTGGGCGTGCACCAAATGGAGCACGTACCTGGCCGATGCCTAGTAGTTCCGGACGCCCAATCCAGACGACCAGACTACAAGCAGTCATCCGCCAGGGAGGGGCTCAAGGAGAAGGGCGTGGTCGACCGGGACACAGACGAGCCTCGTCAGAGTGTGCCAAGGGAGTCGGCTGAGAGCTCAACCCCCGCCGATCCCACCTCAGTATTCGGTGCAATCGACGAGGACGACACCGACGAAGAGCCGTCCGAGGAGCCCGCTAAAGTCAAGACCCTTGAAGACCCCATCTCGGTGCTCGACTCCACGTTTGATTACTCCGACTCTGAAGACGAGTCTGTACCTCCGGTCAGCCCCCCGATGGTCGTTGGGGAGCTCACTCATCTGAATGGGCTCACCTGGGTGGAAACCCCCGACCTGTGGGAAGACGCAGCTGAGACGTTGCACACCGCGGAGCGCGCCTTGCATGAAGCCACCCTTGCGAGCGTCACTACTCGCTCTCGCTCGCAACCGGAGCAAGCCCCCTCTCCAGCCCCCTCAACTCCCCTTAGTCCTTCCCCTCCCAGCAAACAAAGTTCCCCTCCCGCGTCAAGCTCCCACTACGATAACGTGGTAGACCGGCAGGACTGGAAACTGGTAAAGGAGAAGTTCGAAGAGATCTCAGCGCAGTACGGCCCGTTCGACGTGGACGCGTGTTGTGACTCCATGGGCGTCAACCGCCAGGTGGACACCTATTGGACGGAGTGCCTCAAGCAGCAATGGCGGGGAAAGCACGTCTGGTGCAACCCCCCCTACACCAAGGATAGCAACCTCATTGAGAGGATCCTACGCCACTTTATGGCTGAGTGGCGCGCCGACCCAGAAAACACGTCGGCGATGTTCCTACTGCCGGACTATGACGCGTCCTGGCGCACCCTTATCCAGCCCAAGTACGGCCTGCACGTGGTCAAGGTGTTCGACCTCAAGGATGCCAAGGGTCACCCTACATGCTTGTTTGAGTCACCAGATGGAGGCCGACCAGCGCTGCGGTGGCCCGTGCTGCTGGTGTGGGCGCCAGCGGCCAGCCGGACTCGGCCTCGAGCAAAGAGTGCCCGTGCGCCCGCCGCTCAAGGTGCAAGCGAGCCTATGGTCACGTCAGGGCCAGCGGCCAAGGCATGCGCAACCAAAGGACCACTGAAGGCATGCCAGTTCGTGAAAGCACTACGCGCGGAGTACGAACGTAGCCCTTACCTCACGATGTTAAGGGAAGAGCTTTTAGCCGCCCCGCACCAGCGTACGGACACCTTCCGTATGGTTGACGACATGATCTGGCGCATCGCGGAGGGACGCTACCAGCTGGTGTTGTCGTCCGACTCTCCTCTTCGGGAGATAGTCATGCGTGAAGCGCACGAGTCTCCCGCGGCGGGACACACCGGGCGAGATAAGACTCTTGCTCGGATAGTGCGGCGGTTCTGGTGGCCCCGCATGAACAAAGACGTCACCGACTGGACCCGCTCGTGCTTGATATGCCAGCAGACCCGCCCGAGGAACAGCTATCCGGATGGCCAGCTGAACCCCCTCCAGGTCCCGGTCAGGCTGTGGCAGGTGGTGAGCATTGACTTCGTCACAGGTCTGCCGCGCACGGAGCGGGGCTACGACGCCTTCGCCACGTTCACGGACAAGTTGTCCAAGATGGTGCACGTGGTCCCCATGCTGTACTCTGACAGTTCCGCTGAGCAAGTGGCACGAATGTACTTCGACCATGTTTGGCGACTGCACGGTGCTCCCATGAAGATCGTTTGTGACAGGGACTCTCGCTTCCGTGACGCCTTTCATATGGAGTTGCATCGCCTTATGGGGGTGCAGGTGGCCTCCACTACGCCGTACCATCCACAAGGGGACGGTCAAGCGGAGCACACAAACCACACGGTGGAGCGCATGTTGCGCGCCTACGTTGACGCAAACCAGACAGACTGGGATTTGTGGTGCACCCCGGTGGAGTACGCCATTAACGACTCCAGGTCCGCGGTTACTGGATTCACACCCTTCGAGCTTTGCTATGGGCATGCCCCAGCGTCGCAGCTCGACTTCTTCGTAGAAGCTGCGTTGGCCTCTCGTAGGGGCCGCGCCAAGGGGGGGAGAGGGGACGTCGTGAAGAAAGGCACGGCCCACGAGACCGCCCGGCAGTTTGTTCAGCAGTTGCAGACTGCTCGCGATAGGTTGCTGGTAGCTCAGCAGCAGCAGGTGGCCCAGTATGATGCTCGCCATCGCGCTCGCCGGTACGCAATAGGTGACATGGTGTGGGTGGACGCCACGCATCTCACCCAGCCCGGGGATCGGGGCCTACACAAGAAGTTGCTGAAGAAGCGCCTGGGCCCGATGGAGGTACTGGAGGCCTTCCACAGCGACCGGCAGATGGAGCTCGCCCCCGAGGACCGAGGGGCCCCCGCGGCTTACCGCCTGAAGCTACCACCACAGTGGAAGGTGCACGACGTCTTCACCGTGGATAGGCTCACCCCAGTGGAGTCGGGCCAGGACAAGTTCGCGGACAGGAGTGCGGAGATTCCGCCTCCCCCTGTGGACGTGAGCGGTCGTAAGGAGATGGCGGTGGAGTGCATTGAGAGGTCACGCACGAGGAGACGTAGCGGGCGGACATGGACGGAGTACATGGTCAAATGGGTAGGTATGCCGCGCTCCGAGAATGAATGGAAAACTCGCGAGGACCTCGAGTTCGATGGAGTTGGCCGAAAAGGGATACCTAACCGCGCTCTTCAGGAGTTCGAGAAGGTCGAGGCCAAGAGGCAAGAACGTGAAAAGAGTAGAGTCACTCGCAAACGCGAGGAGTCAGCAGGAGCGATATGGTTGACGGATCCTGAAGAGTTACAGGCGGACGGAATGGCGTGGATCCCGGAAGAACGAGCCGACGACGAGGTGGGCACATTCGCGACGGTGTCATCCACTAGTTTCATGCCATCTCAAGGACCTGGTCGAGGAGCGGCATGCCTACAACCGTCTCGACGCCCAATACGGATCTTGGTGTTGTTTTGTGGCACAGGCTCCGTCGAACGACAGTTCAGCAAGCAGTTTCCTGGGTGTGAGGTAGTCTCGGTGGACATCCAGAACCGATGGAAGCCCACTCACTGCGAAAACGTCCTGCACTGGGACTATCGGCAGTTCTCGCCCAAGCACTTTGACGTCATTTGGGCGAGCCCCCCATGCACGGAGTATAGCCAAGCCAAAACGGTAGGGATACGAAACTTGCGTGGTGCTGACAGACAAGTGCGGAGAACATTGGAGATCATCAAGTACCTCCAGCCGAGCTTCTACTTCATTGAGAACCCGCGTGGCCGAGCTCCTCGTGGGTTACACACTCGCCGATGCATGCAAGGGTTGCCACCTCCGCATCTGGCTACGTATTGTAAGTATGGTATGCCCTACAAGAAACCCACCCACTTCTGGACCAACGCGCCTATCGCCACCCTGAAGTCTTGCGACCCCGAAAACCCCTGCGACTTCAAACGCCGTTATGGGCGGCACGAGAAGATGGCGCAGAGCGGCTCCGCCAGCAGAGAGTCGGGCGACCCTAGACCAGGCATGGGAGCTGGATGGCACGTGTATGGCATCCCCGCAGCCTTGCTTAAACAATTATTCAGCTCTCTACCGGTGGAACAACCCGTGGGGGCAATCGCAGCGGTGTGTGAATACCTAGCGGAGCTGCTTTGGAGAGATGAAAATGAGACAGATCTCAACGATGAAAGAGTCTGCGCTAATCCGGAAGAAGCTGACGAGGAGCCGGTGACCTTGATGCCGGAGTACAGCCCTACGCCGCCACCAGTGATGTCCGACGACAGCGAGTGGGACACCATGGGCTCCGAATCAGCCTAACGACTGTGCATCTAAGCACAAGCGAGGACGCTTCCCACCTGAAGGGGGGGGGAGTTGTGCTAGGACAACACACGGTGTCATGCGCGGATGACTCAGCAATGTCATACATGCCGGAAGTGTCATACGCGCCTTACAGCATTAGCGCCCGAGACCCCTGTTGAGGAAGAGACCCCCCTTATATGGGAGTACACAGTACCACTGTACTGTGTAATAATGTGACATGTAGAATACTGGCACATCATACTGCATGATAATGTAGTACAAGCATATGATAGGTTGATGAGACTTGGCCATGCTGACTAGGATTACCTCAGAGAGCTGAGTGAATAAGTAATGGCCAAGGCCAAAGAAACAGTTGAGATTTCTAGAGTAAAAACAGCCGCATGGCAAAAGTCAAATATAATACCTAATTCTTACATGCAAATATATGTAGTAAGTCTAGACATAGCAGTCCTATGTCTAAAGAGCTGACCTAGCAGTACCTAGGCAGTTAGTCATTATATGCAGTCCATATAAGACTCCCATCAGTAGTTACAGTGCCCTGTGAGGAGCAGTCCTCCCACAAAAAGGGCTTGCCAGACCGTCCCTGAATAAACAGGAAAGCATCCAGATAGTGAATCAAGCCTGCACCCTGCCTCCTCCACCGAGCGGCCAGCTCGTTGGTGATTTTGGTGAAGAAGAAAGGGGCAGGTGCCAGACCGAAAGGGAGGGCTTTGAAGACATAAAACCTGCCCTTCCAGCTAAAAGCCACATATGTGGGAAAGTCACTGTGTAACTCCACGTGGTGATAGCCAGAGGTCAGGTCAAAAGACCACAAGCTGCCACACCAACCGAGCAAGTCCCTCACAATAGCCAGAGACTCATACTTGAATTTCTGGACCACTATGAACGAGTTGACATACCTGCCGTTCCAGATCAGCCTTTTCTTAGGTGGGCTGTCTGGGCCTGTGTCTCTATATGCCACCGCGAGAGGGGAGATAACCTCCGGACGTGTGAACCATTCCTCAGCCGCGCCAGACTGAACCAAGCCCAGCACTGCCCCTGTCACGAACTCCTCCTCTGCCAAAGCTGTCGGAGAGTTGGGAAAGAAACTGCTAGGTGGAGGGCCGTTGATCCACGTGAGTGGCACTCCGAACAGCACCCAGGTTACCACTAGAGCTGAAGCAAAGGACCGCCAGAAGCCTGACCGCTGCCGAAGCCTGCCTGTAATCTTAGGGGCAGCCGTGGTAACTGCAGGGACTGCCGCCTCGTCGAACTCGGACGGGCAGTCGTGGAATTTTGCAAACAAAACTGAACCTACTAAGCTAACTAAAAGAGAGAACAAGGATCGGACGACAGGTACACTGGAAAAGACACTCCGTGTCGTGTGCCTGGGTGTGTTATGCTTCCAGTTTGCAGATTGATCTGCCGCTGACAAACTCAACGCGGGCAAGCAAGTTCCGCTAAGCAACACGTCACGGTCCTGGAAACGTATGATCGAGTGCGGGCACACTCCGAAATTAAATCACAACGAGCATACAGTAATCACTCACCAATAAGAAAGTCCTAAATATGGGGTCAGCCAGCGAATTTCGTCAAGTTGTGACCCCCCCGCCAGCGCCAGCGACCTATGAAATTGCTAAGAATAAGAAATCCCGATTTCGTAGCTCAGCCAGCCAATTTCTTATTCTGATTACTTAAGGAGGAGGCAGCCAGCTATCTTGAAATTGAAACTCAGCGACGGCCACAGTAGTAAAATTTTAGTATGGATCCTGAAAGCCGTGAGCAGATAAGAGAGCTGAAGAAGGAAAATTCAACAGTCTGTATGATATTTTTATTGAGATAAATTGTGTATAAGCATCAAAATCCTTGTTAAATCAAGTAAACCCACCAAATAATCCAGCCAAAATTTCTTAACTAGTTTTCACTATGATTCAAGCCAGCCAGCCCCTTGATTTCTTATTTTGGCCAATTTCTTAAGAAATTAAAGCTAGCCAGCAAATTTCGTCAAGTTGTGACCCCCCCCAAACGCTGGCTGGTTTCTTATTGCTACTATTTCTTATTGGTGAGTGATTACTGTACATTAAGCATTGCCACAAAGCTGCGTTAAGCAGTCACGCAATCCGTTAACAGCAAGGCACGCTGTGGGCTCTGCAAGCACGATTTACATTAGTTTCACTTACATCGAGACAATCTGAGAAGCAATTCTGACAATTACTACGTAAGGGCCACGCCCAATTACCGCGATAAGCAATAAATTCCGCGGGCAATAAGCCACGCATCCAAGTTCTCTAAGGCGATAAGCCGAAGTTCCATTGGCACTACTGCCTAAGGTGAATAACACCTTTATTTCACTTCCCTTTCCCTTTTCCATTACGATTCTGATAACAGTTGGGAGAGATATGATTGGGATTGCCACATATGAAACACGCCCTTCCTTGATTGGGCTGCTCGCGATTAGGAAGGTTACGCCCCCCCCCCACAAAAGGCTTGTCCAAATTCCTTTTTCCAGCTTTTTCTTTCTCAATCTTGGCGTAGCGTTCAGCCACTGCCTTCCTGGCTTGTTTAAGCCTCTTTTCTTGCTCCTCTGTGACAACTACTGGCTCTCCCTCAAACTATTGGGCGGTAGGCCATCCAAATTTGAACGCAATATCTACCACTTGAGCTTGGGTTTCAGCCCAGAGCATACCTTCTTCGACTGCAGCTTTTATCTTCTTGATTTTTGTTAACTCCTCTTCAGCCATTGACGCCGGCTGCTCCAAGCCTTCCAACTGCTGCTTGACGCTGAAGAAGACGTCATCAGCCTTGTCTAGCGTCTCGAGCTGGCGCTTGCACGAAAGATCTTCCGATTTGGATCCACCTTGCTTGGACCTTGGAGTGAACGAAACCGCCTGCAGTCCAAGCCGTGGGGCGCTGAAGCTTACGTTTTTCGGGCGCTCTCGCCCCTACTGACTGAAGAATTGCGTCCAACTTTCCTGGCTGATTCGCGGAACGATTGCGCTGCTCGTGGACAAGCGCAGCGAGCTACGATTGTAAATTCTTGTCTGCATCGGAAAGGTTCGGAATAGTCTCATTCAACTTGACCTTATAGGCTGCGTACTCGACGGATCCTTTCACGGCCGAAATCTTTTCTTCTAACTGAGCGTCAGAAATTTCGTCCATACTGCTAAAAAACCGAAACACCGAATATATACACCACGCAGAAAATCACAGTTCAAAATAATACCCTGAATCCGAAATATGATCAAACACCGGAGCCGAACTCTCCGGAGTTCGCAACCTTATACTGCCTGACCGGGACCCGTCGGTCCGGTATGTCACATAACCTGAGTTATGTGACACAGCACCTATCGCTCCGCTCTCTGCACTGTGACACATAACATCCCGTTTTATGAGAAGTTCTACCTCGTGGAGACTCATCAGTCGAACGAAACGTGACCGAAGAGTTTGATCGGTGGTTTGGTCGTTTCGGTTTCAAAACCGATCGTAGACCAAAACGTGCACCAGAAAATTGTCTTACGTAAAGTGAAATGCCAGCGACACGTGTGCGACACGTGCGAGATGATTTGGAAGGTATATTCTGTGACGTGCGACTTCTCTATTCGTCGGTTTTTTGGGATGGCGATGACTTTTCATGATGATCGATGACATGCATTGGTCGATTTGTGTCTCTATCTGGTCATGACGGTTTTCATCACAGTTCAGGGCGATGGATTTGATCGAGACGGTTTTCGTTCGGTCACGAATCGGGGTGGAGACTCATCGGTCGAACGAAACGTGACCGAAGAGTTTGATTGGTGACTGCAAAGGATTTTGGTCCGGTAAATTTTTATGACGGTTTTTGGTTTAGTTACGTTGACGTTGGTTTATACATGGTCGTGACGGATTTGAGTTACATTTATACACTTCAGGACTGTGAATTTTTGTAAACGAATCGTTTGGTCGAGACGGATTCGATTTATACAGTTCAGGGCGGTTAATAAATCGGACTGTTCTACCCCGTGGAGACTCATTTTGGACTCGCGACGGATTTTGGTTACAGTTTAGGGCGGTCGATCCGACGGAGGGCCCATGCAGCGGCGTCGTCTGCGTCTGTCACACTCGTCACTGGGGAATACCGAGAATGAAAGTTGTGTCACATATATCGAAGGGATTGCGGTGAGGGGATGGGACGGGGGGATGGGGGGTTTGAGAAATGCAAAGGGGGAGGTCTGGAGGGGTGCGGAGAAAGGGGGGAGGGGGGAGTTGGCGAAAAACGAGTGATCACTCACATTTAAGGAAACTCGACGTTAAGGAAATAGCCAGCGTTTCGGGGGGGGGGAGGGGTACCCAACTCGATGAGAAAAGCTGGCTGGATTTTCCGACTTATGAGATGGCCTGAAATAAGGAAAATGACCGCTGGCTGCCTAGCTGGAGAGGCATTTCTTAAACTAAGAAAACTTTGCCGGGAAATTGACAAATATGGTATATTTGATGGGTTTTCATGATTTTTTGCACAAAACTTGTCTTAAAGGTTTAAGTTCCTGATAGTCTGTTTCAGATATAATATCGTCATCAAAATCTTGCTTTAATTCTTTAAGCTGCGCACGGCTCTCAGGGTCCATTTTCTCGGAAAATGAACACCTTAAGAGAACGGGCTGGCTAGGGAAGGTGTCCACGTGGATGGTTATGGAATTCGCTGGCTGGCTCACGAGATCGCGGTCCACTATCCATAGCGTTCTCTTATGACGCTGACGCTGGCGGGGGGGGGGTACCCAACTCGATGAGAAAAGCTGACTGACCTGGATTTCTCTGTTTTCTTACAGGTGGGTGATTACTGTAGGTAATTATCTGTATCTGAATACTGTGCATATACGATTCTAGATGTCAAGATACGACACGAGGTAAAAATCCTAACAAAATACGATAAAATCCCTTTGTCGCTCCCGAGGAATGTATTCGGACCTTCCAATGTAAAAATATCGAACGGTCTTGGGATTTGGACGCTTTGAATTTGTATGTGTATCCGCTACACTTTGTATACTTGTGAGAGTATGTGACCTGCGTAAAAGACAGGACTCAGGACTCTCGTCTGTTGAACCTCGAGTAAGGCATCACACTCAGCATCAGTTGAGACATATGATGGGACAAGCGAGGGCTTCCGCGTTTTGTTATCCAGTTAAAATGCCAGTCTTATCTTTGAACGTTGTGGAACAATCAATACGTGTTTGGTTCCCAGATTGAACAGTTGAGCTTTTTAACAGTCGTTGGTATAATTATGCTATGGCCGTTAGCTTCTTTCTTATCGTAAAGATCGTCATCGCGTTTGATAGTTATCTTACAACCGTTCGTGAATTCCACAAGCATCTTGTACTCGATCTCGACCGTACTGAGAAGCTATATTTCGGTATTCTTGACTTGCTTGATTAAATTTGAGGCTTACCGCCAACTTATGGAAAACTACTCGAAAGTGCGGTGCGTTTCTACATACTTACATTGCGCATATTGCAATGAGCGCAACCGGTTTAGTTTGTATGTGCTTGCTTTCTTGTTGAGCTTTATGGAGCGTTGTGGTGATTGTGGTGATTGTGGGGCAGGCATGTTGTAGATGAGTGGAGATGGTTGTGGGGTTTTCTTGTATGAATATTGCAGAAATTTCAATGGGTGCTAGTACAAAACGCCATCCAAATCCTCGTGGAAAGTCAAGTCCTCCTTTATCATGGAAACCGTTAGATCTTGGTTCAAACATAATTTCTTTTTCGAAACGAAATGAAGTTTTTTACAATTATCTCAACCCCATCGAAGTGCTTGAACCAGACAATCTCGTTCACACTCTTGGTGAGTATTATATGCTTGTGAGGATGGTACGCATGTTCTGGGTGGATATTCTTTCGAATTTTAGTGGGAGTGTCGTTCCGTGCATGTACTATGCCGAGCCATGCCTTTCGAGTGCCGTGCGATTGCCGAGCGAGTTGAATGCGAGTGCAAGTGCAAGTGCCGATGAGAGGTTTGAGTGTCAATGCGAGAATCGGTGCGAGTGCCAGTGCGAGTGCAAGTGCGAGTGCCAGTGCGAGTGGTGCATGCAGGTGGCGGAAAAGACCACACGGATATTGGTGGAGAGCTTGGCACCGAAGCCTTTGTGCCCGTGCATATAAGCAAATCTCAGGATGAGACATATTCTGTGGAGGACAATCTTTCAGGTAAATCTCCTTGGGACATGTAGTGAACTATGGCGCAGTGCCGTGCCGTGCCGTGCCGTGCCGTGCGAATTCCGTGCAAGTGGCGTGTGAGTGCGAGTGTGAGTGCAAGTGTTAGCTAGTGGGAGTGCGAGTGCCAGTGCCAGTGCGTGTACGAGTGCCGTGCGAGTGCCGTTCCGTGCATTGTCGTGCAAGTGCCATGCCGTGCGAGTGCCGTGCGTGTGTCGTGCCGTACGAGTGCAAGTGTGAGTGCCGTGCAAGTGTGAGTGCCGTGTGATTGCTGTGCGAGTGCCTTGCCGTGCGAGTTTTGTCCGTACTAGTGTGAGTGTGAGTGCCGCCGTGGCGTGGAAGTGTGTTGGCGTGGAGTGCCGTGCGAGCGTTGTGCCGTACTAGGGCGGGTGTGAGTGTTGTGCCGTGCGAGTGTTGTGCAAGTGTTGTGCAAGTGTTTGTGCAGAAGTGCAAGTGCGGGAGTGCCGTGCGGTGCCGTGCGAGTGCCGTGCGAGTACCGTGCGAGTGCCGTGCGGTGCAAGTGCTGTGCCGTGCAAGTGCCGTGCCGTGTGAGTGCCGTGCGAGTGTCGTGTTGTCATAGGGCGAGAGTGAGTGCCTTGATGTTCGAGTCCCGTTTAAGTTTGTGCGAGTGCCGTGTGAGTCTAGTGCCAATGTTAGTGCCAGTGTTAGTGCCAGTGCCTGTTTCAGTGCCAGTGTCAGTGTCAGTGGGAGTGTTGTGCCAGTGCGTGTACGAGTGTTGTGTCAGAGGCGTTCCGTGCACGTACTATGCCAAAA
>LGRX02001543.1:42629-57302 GCA_001247695.2 Cymbomonas tetramitiformis
GTGCGAGTGGGTGTGCCGTGCCGTGCGAGTGCCGCGCAAGTGCCGTGCAAGCGCCGTGCCGTGCGAGTGCCGTGCATTTGCAAGTGCCGTGCCGTGCGAATGCCTTGCCGTACTAATGCGAGTGCAACAGTGTCAACAACGGAGCCGGACCGTCTTCGACGTAGCCCGCCTTCGGCGGGATCCCTGCGGATACGGTTCGGTCCGAAGCCCGCCTTCGGCGGGCTACGACGTAGCCGGATCCCGCCTTCGGCGGGATCCCTACGGATACGGCCCAGGCCGAAGCCCGCCTTCGGCGGGCTACGACGTAACCGGATCCTGCCTTTCGCTGGATCCCTTGGATATGAACATTTTTTGGAGCCTCGTTGCACACAGCACACTGCACCAGAGGGGGTCAACCGTTGATGCTTTCAGTCTTCAGTTTACTTTCTCTGTGATCACATGACAACCGTTTCGACAGTTTGGACTTATCACGGAGGCCGTGACGGTAGGGTAATGTACGAGTGGATGTACGGTACATCCTGCTGATGTACAACCTGCTCGGAGCCAGGATACTTCTTTATTTACCACCTCGCATGGGAGTGCGGCCTGAATTGACCGTGAGGCGGACATCGGCATGGTTAATGCTTAACCCTTAAAATGCCGGTTGTTAGATTTCAAGGCTAACGTTTAAGGCTAACGTCAAAATTTGGAAAATTTGGCCGGTCATCGCCATTAACCCGGTCAATTGCGAAGACGGGGCCTGATATTGCTGTCATCGGACGTAGACAGGTTAGGGCAGAGGCTGGCACCTATTGGCCTTGCCGGAGACGGATCCGGTGACAGCAAGGCTTCGCGCAGATACGGAGCGGGGCAGAGGCTACCTGCTCGCCGCTACGACGAACACGGAGGCTCCAATGCGTTCGCTCCGCGCGGAGACAAATCCGCACCAATCCTGGCCCACAGCGGTTACGTCGTAGACGGATGCCAACGAAATAGCGGACCCGTCTCCGTCTCCGCGGGTTAATCCGTCTCCGTTGTTGACACTGGAGTGCAAGTGCCGTGCTGTGCGAGTGACGTGCAAGTGCGAATGCCGTGCCGTACTAATGCGAGTGTGAGTGCCGTGCTGTGCGAGTGACGTGCAAGTGCGAATGCCGCGCCGTACTAATGCGAGTGTGAGTGCCGTGCTGTACAAGTGCCGTGTGCTTGGATTGGAGGTGGAGAGTACTTATATATGAGGCATGCGCGCAGATAGGAACTTAAAGGAGCTGTGTGGATTGTAGTTGCGGGTTCTTAGGTGGGGAGAGGGTGGTGCATGTTGGTGGCGGAAAAGACGACGTTGATATTGGTGGAGAGGTTGGCACCGAAGCCTATGTGCCCGTGCATGTAAGGGAACCTCGGGATGAAACATACTTTGCGGAGAACAATCTTTCAGGTTAATCTCCTCGGAACATGTAGTGAAATATGGCGCCGTTCCGTGCAGTGCCGTGCGAATGCCGTGCGAGTGCGAGTGCGAGTGCGAGTGCGAGTGCGAATGCGAGCGCGAATGCGAGAGCGAGTGCGAATGCGAGTGTTGTGCCGTGTCGTGCAAGTGCGAGTACGAGCGGCGTGCGAGTGCAAGTGCGGCCCCGCAAGCGCGAGTGCCGTGAGAGTGCCGTGCTTTGCAAGTGCCGTGCTGTATGAGTGCCGTGCGAGTGCCGTGTGAGTGCTGTGTGAGTGCCGTGTGAGTCCCGTGCCATGCGAGTGCCGTGTTATACTAGTGCGAGTGTAGTTGTTGTGTTGTGCGAGTGTCGTGCGAGTGCGAGTGTTGTGTCGTGCGAGTGCCGTGCGAGTGCGTGTGCGAGTGCGTGTTCTTAGTGCGTGTGCGGGTGCTGTGTTGTGCGACTGCAAGTGCGAGTACGAGTGCTGTGCGAGTGTTGTGCGTGTGCAATTGTTGTTCCAAACCGTGCCGTGTGAGTGCCGTGCAATATCTTGCGGTGCATGTCCGAGTGCGAGTGCGAGTGCGAGTGCGAGGGCGAGTGCCCTTGCCATTGCGAGTGAGTGCGAGTGCGAGAACTAGTGAGTGCGAGTGCGTGAGTGCGAGGGCGAGGGCGAGGGCGAGTGCGAGGCGAGTGCGAGTGCGAGTGCGAGTGCGAGTGCGAGTGCCTGAGCCATTGCGAGTGCGAGTGCGAGTGCGAGTGCGAGTGCGAGTGCGAGTGCGAGTGCGAGTGCGAGTGCGTGTGCGAGTGCGTGTGCGAGTGCGAGTGCGAGGCCGAGGCCGAGGAGGGCGAGGCCGAGGAGGGCGAGGGCGACACGCTCGCCTACATTGTCAAGACGGACTCAGCGGCCGAGCACTTCCTACTCGGCACGGACTCCGTCTCTGACCGGGATGGGCGGCGTGTGCTCCTTGACTTGATCAAGGGGTGTGTTCCTCCAGGTGTGCGTCAGACGCTCCAGGAGGAGCATTCACAAATAAGGTACCTCGCTCGTGTCGACCCGCGCCCGCCCCTAGCGAAGGAACAACGGTTGGTCCGGGACATCCGCTCTGAAGACTGGACGCCAACTGAGTCAACCCGCATCCAAGTACAATTTGTACGAGCGGCTTGACCCCAGGGAACATAATTATCAAACTTGTATGTCGTACGGCCAACACTCAAAATTTCCATCGGCCAAGTTTCGGCCATCCCAAAATCTAAAATTGCCCGCGGCAGGCGCAAAGTTCTAATTTTAAGTATGACAATATCATAACTTCGGGTTAATTTTCAAAATTTTACATAATTCGTTTCGGCCAACAAGCAAAAGCACACTCGGCCAAACCTCGGCCACAACCCTCATCGTACGGCCACAGACCGGCCATAGGGGGTTGATATGTTCCCTGCTTGACCCCGACTTCTATGCGGCGGTACGTGTGCGGTATCCCATGCCCGCGGACCTCCGCCCGGTGCCATTGTCGACACTCACTAATCTCGTGACTCACATTTATGTGGCATGGGAGCAGCAACAGGCGGAGCTGGGAGTGGCGGCAGGGCCCGGCATTGCTGGGGCCGCCTACTCCGGTGTCGACGAGAGAGTCCTGGAGGTGCTTGGGCAGTTGACATCGCGGCTGGAGAAGATCGAGGCGGCGATCAAATTCCAGAAGGCCGGCGGTGCGGCGGCTCTTCCCCGCAACCGGCGAGGTAAGGGGCTGGACGGTTTCCCGGCAGGCTCCAGTCCTACCCCGCCTGTTGGGGTTGACAGGGAGATTCGACGCGCCCTTCCCCTCTGCCACCGCTGTGGTAGAGAGGGTGAAGGAAAGAAGTACCATGGGTACAAGGAGTGCCCGTATGGCGGAAAGAACGCGGCCGTGACGGCCGCGTACTGCATGCCGGCTGACGCTCAGGGGGCAGACGAGGACATGCGTACGCTGGCACTTTGCCAAAATTTCCGGCCAGGTGGCAGCGGACGATGGGTCGGACGCATTTGCCGCGGCGGTAGCGGAGTACGGAGCGCCGGCGGTGCTCGCGGGCGGCGAGTCCGACGCAATCGACGTCTCGGCCTACGGTTTCGCCGTCACTGACTCGAGCGGCGGTGTGCTGTCCGAGTTGGAGGCCCTTACCGGTCAGGTACGGGCCATGGAGGAGAGAGTGTGCGTGCATCTCTCACAGGTCTCACTTGTGGAGGGTGAGGGTGTGATTGAGCATTGCGATCCGGCTGGCGCGCCCTCCGCCAATGCCGTAGCAAGTGGTGTGCCTCAGCAGGTGGTGCCGCCCGGAGGCGGTGCACTTGCCACGGGTGGCTACATGGCGAGTGTGGTACCGCCGACGGAGGAGTTCCCCGGCGGGGTGGAGATGCTCCCGGTGCGCCACTACACGCCGGCCATGCCGCTGGGTCCGTTGATCTCGGCGGTGACGTGCTCCTTCCAGCCGCATGGTGAATCATTCGTGGGGCCGTCGGAGGCACCCGGCCATTGCACTCTTGACGAGTTTCTTTCGGACGCGCGGGCCGAGGAGATCGAGAATTCAGAATTTCAGAAATCATTCGTGGGAACCCTGGACGGTCGATCGACGGAGCGCCCGCAGCCGGCGATTGGGTGCGGTGCTCCGCCCTACGGCCTTCGGCCTAACCTCGCACTGCTCGCATGCTTCCTCGGACTCTTGGGCATTCGACTCACCGGTGCAGCGGGAGTCAGTGGTGCTTCGGGGAGCAGTGTCCCCGCTGCCGGTGCTCAGCCGCCGGCGGTGCCACCATCGGACTACTGGCAGGCGGAGGGATACTATGTTGCTCCACACAACACTCACACGTGGACTTGGCATCCCGCGGCCCTTCGTACCTGCAGGTGGTGGTGCCTTACATCGGGCCGTGGGTCACATTCCTCTGGTCTGATTGGGATGGTGCTCCGCCGTCGCCGCCGTGCTCACCGCACCACCTTCTGATCATGAGCCGGAGGAGGTGGTGGAGCCCGCCTTGAGCGGCAATCAACAATCGGCACTTGCAGGTCTTCACGGTGGTGGCGACTCCGGGATTGACTTGGCGGTTCCACCGCATCGAGCCGGTGATGGGGACATTGCAGACGTTTTTACCCGTCCCCTTCCTCCACAGGCTGTATTCTACAACAACCCCTCTTACTACGGGCTGGAACTTCACTCGGACACTGACTCCGGCTACGGGTCAGCCATGGACGAGGTGGATTGAGGACAGCACTCTGGTGGTGCACCGGCATGGGGCTGGTGCACGGATTTTCTTTGACGCAACGACGGCATCTACAATGGGCTTTACTTTTCATGCCGTAGTCTCTTTTATCAGCTTCAATCTTGAGAGTTTCAGTTTGTGATTTGCAATTACCTGTGTTTGCTACGGCAGTTCCAAGAGCTTTAGAAACTGCAGTAGTGTGTTTCATTTGGCGGTTTAACCCTGAACAGCTTATCAGAATTGCACAGTAGGTGGTGCAGCGCTAGTGCTGCTTTACTATTTTGCTGTGTGCTCTAGCACTGACTGACTGCATTCTAGCACCCTAGACACCATCTCCAGTATGGAGGTAGTGTGCCGAGTTCTGACCAGGCAGCCCTGACAGGCAGGCCCCTGAGTCAGAGTTTCCAGACTGAGATGGTGGCTAGGGTACGAGTACGTGTACAGCTCGTGTGACCGTTCCGGGTTTAGGTTTAGGTTATTAAGTCTATACTTCTCAATATTCAGTTTAAGTGTTTATCCGAAAGCGGCACTCGACTATGCTATCTGTTATTACTGAATATACCGAACGGGTATATTCCCCTACTTACTCCACTCTTCATAAGCCATGCCCAATTCTTGCGTCGTAGTTGGCATAAGAAATGCAGTTTTCAATTCTCCTTGACGATTCTTCCTAGAGTAACTCAAAGAATGACCGGTGTCGTTAGGGCTTCTCTTGGCAGGGTTCAACTCGCCTTGCTTACACTTTAGATTATACTCGCGCATTTGCGCCTTCCTATTTTCCTCATTCGCTTCATAACGCGCTTTGGCCTTTTGCTTCAAGCGTTCCTTGTTACGAGATGCATGGTACTCACGCATGCTATCAAGCCTCGAGACTTGATTTTCGAAGTGGTATCGGAAGCATCCGATTGCTTTTTACCGTCCTTGCGAATTGTTTTCTCAATAAAAATTCGCCTTCGGTGATTCGGATCTTCATCCCACACTCTTTTCAAGACTAGATCTTGCGGCTTATTCACTGTGTTCGACGACATGTCGACGAAACTACAGTCACCGAGCTTCCGAAATACAACTAGACAATAAACTCCAATCGATTATTCAACTTTCAAGCCTATCTGTCAATTGTAGTTGAGTACTGGACTGCTCGTTCTCTTCTGGTCGAACGCGGTCGGGAACCAGAAGAGAACGCTTAAAGCCTTAACGGTCGTTTCGTGCAACGGAATTGCACGCAGCGAATTTCCGAAGACAGCGACCGCACGTGACACACGACAGTCGAGTGTCATCCGTGTCCGAGACGAGCAGACGAGAGCACCCTGCTCGGCTGGACAGACGATTCCCACGATTCCCAAATGCGAAATGGAAATCGAAATGCCTTATACACGCGAGGCGAGTACGATTATGAAGTGAGGGACTAGTAAAATCGGGGGTTGGATGCGGGAATTTGGCAATTAAATTCAATAAACATAGACACGGTAGCTTGCACGAAGCTGCGCCCGCGCACGTACAACGCACAGGACAAATAACACATAGATGTTGTCGTTGCATCTCGCACAAACGAGTTACATAGATAGTGTATCGACTCCCCACATCAGACGACTCGGATTTGTAGTCGTATTTGGAATTCGAATTCCGGAAACCAGGTGCACAATACCTGCAAATCTACCTCCAACAATTCCAAAGCATTCGAATATCCAACGAACAGAAAGTGTACAAAATTAGGCCGAGGGGCACAGTCTCGACCTTTTCAGCTTTTCTTGGCAGAGTATACGCTATCATAGTTATTTGCTGCATTTTCGACTGCTGGAAACTATCTCACATTTTAAGATTGACACCATAATAATGGCTTCTGCCCCCCATTATAGTATAATTAATTCAGATTGGACAACGTTCGGTGCTGTAAGATTAGCATGCCAAATCCAGCATTTAGTGACAAAGTGTGTTACGAAACCTGGTTTTTAAGGAACCTCTTCCTCTGGACACATCTGCTCTCCGGGAAAACAATCCGTAACTATAATCTATAGACGCCCGACCCAACCCACCCATGGGACAACACAACCAAACAGACCTATCAGGAAGCTCCTTTTTGTGGGTTTGAACTTCGAAATACGGTAAGCATGTAGCATTACCTTAAAGCTTTTCTCAAAGCGTTTGAATATTCACTGAAAAGAACATATGCACTTTGTGGCTCACGAGGCAATTGTAATGCAAACAGTGGTGTCTCGGCAAGAATATCAATTTTGCAAATCTTTTGCATCACAATGGACATTACTCGCGCTGATCCCGGTAAAACTTGTCTAAGTTAATTGCAGATGCACGTGTGTGTGGGTGGTTGTCACCTAGATGCTCACGCCTCCCTGCCAATACCTTGTGGTAAAGAGACTCTGCTTCCAACAAGTTACCCTGGTCCCTAAGTAGGTTTGCCATATTGTTCATACAAGTTAGTGTATCTGGGTGCTCATTGCCCAGTTTCGCAACCATGCCTTCCAGTGCTGCATGGTTCAGTGACTCAGCCTCATCCAACTTGCGCAGTCTTCTCAGAATATTCGCTAAGCTGTCCATGGTGGTGAGGGTATCTGGGTGTTCCTCGCCGAGCTTCGTGCGCCTCCCCTCCAGGGCCTCGCGGTACATAAGCTCGGCCTCTTCAAATCTTCCCTGGTCGCGCAGTAGGTGCGCCATATTATAGATGGATTTCAGGGTTTGTGGGTGCTCGCTGCCGAGCGTTACACGCCTTCCCTTCAATGCCTCACAGCTCAAAGGCTCTGCCTCGCTCAGCTTGATCTGGTCCCGCAGCACGTTTGCCAAATTGTTCATACACGCCAGGGTGTCTGGGTGCTCACTGCCCAGCTTCACGCGCATGCCCTCCAGCGTTTCGCGATGCAATCGCTCGGCCTCACCTAGCTTACCCTTCTTCTTCAAAAGGTTTGCTAAGCCGTCCATGGTGGTAAGGGTATCTGGATGTCTCTCACCGAGCTTCGCGCGCCTCCCCTCCAGGGCCTCGCGATATACCGGTTCAGCCTCGTCCAGCTTGCCCTGGTCGCGCAACAGGTGTGCCAGGTTGTGGATGGACTTCAGGGTTTGCGGGTGATCATTCCCCAACTTTTTGCGCCTCACCTCGAGCACCTCGCAGAAGAAGGTCTCCGCTTCGCATAGCTTGCCCTGGCCTCTCAGCACGCTCGCCAAGTTGTTCATGCACGTCAGGGTGTCTGGGTGCTCACTGCCCAGCTTTGCGCGCATGCCCTCCAGTGCCGCGCGATGTAATAGCTCGGCCTCACCTAGCTTGCCCTGTCTCTTCAGCAGGTTCGCTAGGCCGTCCATGCTGGTGAGGGTATCTGGATGTTTCTCACCGAGCTGCGCGCGTCTCCCCTCCAGGGCCTCGCGGTAGTGCAGCGCGGCCTCGTCCAGCTTGCCCTGGTCGCGCAGCAGGTGCGCCAGGTTGTGGATGGACTTCAGGGTTTGCGGGTGCTCGTTGCCGAGTTTCGCGCGATGTCCGCCAAGAACTTCGCTGCACAGTGCTTCTGCCTCGCTGAGCTTGCCCTGATGCCTCAGCAAGTTGGACAAATAATGAATGCAAGCCAAGGTTTCCGGGTGCTCGTCACCGACTTTAAGACGCATGCCCTTCAAGGCCCTCCGGTGCAGCCGCTCTGCTTCACTCAGCTTGCCTTGCTTCTTGAGTACGTTCGCCAAGCTGCTCAGAGTCTTAAGGTATTCCGGGTGGTCTCTACCAAGCGATGCAGCCCTCCCCTCCAGTGCTTCACGATATAGCAACTCAGCCTCGTCCAGCTTGCCTTGCTCACGCAGCAGCTCAGACAAATTGGTGACGGTGTTCAGGGTGTGGGGGTGCCTGCATCCGAGCTTCGCGCGTCTCGCCTCCAGCACCTCGCAGAAGAAGGTCTCCGCTTCGAACAACTTGCCCTGGTCCCTCAGCACGTTTGCCAAGTTGTTCATGCACTTGAGGGTGTCTGGGTGCTCACTGCCCAGCTTCGCGCGCATGCCCTCCAGTGCCGCGCGATGCCATAGCTCGGCCTCACCTAGCTTGCCCTGTCTCTTCAGCAGGTTCGCTAAGCCGTCCATGCTGGTGAGGGTATCTGGGTGTTTCTCGCCGAGCTTCGCGCGCCTCCCCTCCAGGGCCTCGCGGTAGTGCAGCGCGGCCTCGTCCAGCTTGCCCTGGTCGCGCAGCAGGTGCGCCAGGTTGTGGATGGACTTCAGGGTTTGCGGGTGCTCGTTGCCGAGTTTCGCGCGCCGTTCCTCCAGTGCCTCACGGCATAAAGGCTCCGCTTCGCTGAGCTTGCCCTGGTCCCTCAGAAGGTTGGCCAGATTATTCATGGCGTTCAAAGTCTCTGGGTGACCCTCGCCGAGCTTCGCGCATCTTGCATGTAGCACCTCGCGGTACAGCGGCGCTGCCTCCTCAAGCTTCCCTTGGTCCCTCAATAGGATTGCCAAGCTGCTGATAAGACCAGAAGAGGATCGCTCCTCAGTGTCCAGGGCCGCCAAACCCCGCCACCCTTGATCCACCAACCATGATCGCAGTGCCTCGATCACCTGTGTGTTAAGAGTCCCAATGCCGCCCGAGGCCTGTACCGCGTCCAGGATCCTCGCACGGTCTTCCGGATCCCACGCCTCGGAGCGCTCGAGGTTTACGGTCGCCACCCACTGATTGAAGTCAAATTCCCCAGCTTGCAGCAACCCCTTGAAGGCCTCCTCCTCGGCGGACGACAGCCGCAGGTCCAGCCTCGCGCCGGTGTCCACGGTACTGAAGATCTCGAATAGGCACCACGCGCGCGTCAGCGGGATGGGGTCCTGGAAGGGCGCGAGCACCACCAACGTGTGCCCAATATCGCGTACAGCGCACCGAAATGTGGTACTCCACCAGGTGAAGTCGCGCTGCGCGGACTTGTGCTGATTCACGCTGAACACGTCAATCCACACGAATAGGTCTTCCGGGCGATCCTCCGTCCGCTCGAGGGACAGCACCGCCTGTGCGAGCTCCGCGAACGTGTATCGCCACGCGTGCGACACGAAAATATTTGCGGTCTCCACGCGCACTCCACGGCTATCCAGCAGCTGCGCGTAGCTGCAGCGTGCCGTCTCCGTGGCGGGCTTGATAACCTGGGCGCACATCTCTGCGGTACTCATGCCCGTTTCCAAGGCGTGTGCAAATTCCGTCAGAAACTCGCGCAGTGCGCTGAGAGGGATACCCGACGTTGAAAATTCGCTGTCAGCGAAAATTCGTGACTCAGCATCGGCAGTCCGCGGATCGTTCTTGTTGCTGGATGCATCCTCTGGGAGCGCGACAGGGGAGTACTGTGGCTGAGCCGGCTGTGCTGACGCGCTGGTTGTAGCCTGCGGGAGGTCTACAGCACCTTTACTACTGCTGTTGGCCTAGCAAAGCACAGTACCCCTTCCAAAACGCTCGTTATTACAGGCGAGTGAGGCGAGAGAGAGAGAGGGGGAACTCCGCATCACGGTGGGATGGGCCATTTGTTCCCATATGTGTGCCAGAATATGTAAAGGAGCCATGAAAACGCAGAATTAGCTATTTTCTTGAGAACAAATGTGAAGGCAGCAGCTGAACGGTTTGGGCGTGGCACCTGATTGCACTCTGCCTGCGCTGAAGAACGTTGCGCATTCACTTCCAGTGCATTCGGAGGCAGGTCCCAAACACCCTGCGGATTGTCCGGACTCGAACTCTTGCTGGGGCAGCCCCCCATGGAACTAGCAGAACACGTGACGAACAGGAATCTCACGTTAACGCATCTTGTTGAAGAACGCCGATGACGTAAAATAGCCCGTGCCTCGCTTAATGAGAATTTTAGTCCTAGAGCTAGATTAGGACAAAGACTGTAAAAGTAAATGCGATTTGCTGGACTTACTATTTAATTTAAAGATTTTTTTCGTGATATTTAGAGTGGCAAAGAATTTTATTCCGAAATGGCCCGATGGCATAAATAAAAATGTGTAATAGCCCGGTGGCAAATATAGTATTCATATTCCTTATTGGCCCGTTTCATTTAATTTTAAATTTTGAAATTGGCCCGGTGGCAAAAGCAAAAGTCCAAAATAGCCCGGAACCAGATGTATTATCTGTTAGGGTCACGATTAGGGTTTTGTAACGCGTATTAATCGTGATTATGCAAACGTGGGTAAAATGCCATTGAACAGTCAACAAGTTCGTCAATACATCGTAGCTTCATGCTCTAAATCGATGCGCGGCTTAATGCGACGTTTTCGGTGATATCTTCAAATTTGGATTTGGATTTTGTAAGCAGAAGATATTCACGAATAGTTAAACGTGAAAAAAAAAACAGGTGATTCCAAAATCGGTAACTTAGGGGTTATTAATGGGAAGTTTGCAAATACAAAGCCCGCTAACAGGATTCACACCGGCCGATGGCAATCACGGAAGCTATCAACATTCATAGAAGCCGGTGGCAATCCGAGTCGCTAACGTGTGAATGGCAGAAGGCGTTCACAAAAGCTAGTAGCATTCACATAAGCATATGGAATTCACAGTGGCCGTTGGCCACAACTGGACAGGTGCCGCCGTGCGCCCCTTCCCCATCAAGGCGGCGTGCGCAACGCATGCCAGGGCTTGTAAGGGAAAGAAGTTGTGTTTTACGCACACCTAATCATGAACACACTATTCGATGAAAATGACATTCTCATGTGAAAATGATATTGCCTTACGTTACCTCATGATAGGCGGATTAAAAATCCGCATTTTAACCGTCAAGAACACATGCAAGTTGTCAGGGCTCGCTATGCGAACGCTATGTTGACGCGGCTGCTATTGAACAGTAACAGCCGAAAGTAATATTATGGTGGGGTATGAGTGCATCAGTCTGGTGACCAGAAGTGCTTGCTTGAGCTCAATGCTCCTCATATACTTCCAGTGCCCTCACACATCTCATGCGTTACTCACGGGGAAGCTGATTTCCCCCCCACTGTATGGGGGCCTGCTTCTCCCTGTTGCACCCCTCGCCGTGTGTGTGACATGTGACACCCATAGCCGTAACACCGATCCGTGACCTGCTAGTTAGCCTCCGTTATTGCTAACCCCTACAAATTTAGAACATTGTGTCTACCTTGTGTTTACCTTGTGTTTCGAGCCAAGTAGGGCCCTACTTGGGCAATGTCGGCAGTAAAATGGCAAAACCAGCCAAAATCGGGTGAAATGAAGTTTCCGATAGTTTGTTTTTTATTGTTGATATCGATGGTTTGGGTCGATGTAAGACATATGGAGCGAAGTTTTGGGTGGAATGGCTTTGGTAACCTCACCTTTTGAGGCCTCAAAGTTGTGCTACTCGGTACCTGCCCTGTACTTGGGGCTGTACCTGGGCTGTACTTGAAAACATTGGAAAAGAATATTTTTGGAATCTGTTTTTTTGGGCTATTACGCTTATTTAGTCCTTACTATGGACAGTCTCCAAAGATTTAACGGAAAAAACATTTTACACTTCCTGTTACAGCACCTCAAAGTTAGGTCAGTATGGGCATTGGGTAGGTAAGGGGTAAGTAGGGGGCAATACCTACCCTGTACCTGGGCTGTACCTGGGCTGTACCTGGGCTGTACTTGAAAACATTGGAAAAATATATTTTTGGAATCTGTTTTTTTTTGGGCTATTACGCTTATTTAGTCCTTACTATGGACAGTCTCCAAAGATTTAACTGAAAAAACATTTTACGCTTCCTGTTACAGCACCTCAAAGTTAGGTCAGTATGGGCATTGGGTAGGTAAGGGGTAAGTAGGGGGCAATACCTACCCTGTACCTGGGCTGTACCTGGGCTGTACCTGGGCTGTACTTGAAAACATTGGAAAAAAATATTTTTGGAATCTGTTTTTTTTGGGCTTGTCACAACTATGAACACGCTTAAAAGGGGCCCCTCGGGCACTCCTGAAAGGCCTGTCACACCCCCCATATTCAGTCACGCTACCGCAGCCCATGTCAGACCCCACCGCAGTTGCCCCCATCGCGCCCGTCTCAGCCGACAGCAAACGCCCCAGCCATGACCCCCTTTTTCAGTAATTGTCATTCCCCCCTCAGTCACGGTCCTACCCCAGTTCATTGTCCGCTCGAGCGCCCGGAGCATATCACGTTCATCCTCCTGCTCAGATCGCCCTCCCAGTTTAAATCATGCACGACGCCTCGCCAAGCGCTACATCGACGTCGCCGCGACCAGCCCGTGCCGATCCGCGAGAACCACAGAGCGTCGAGCACGACATCACGCGAAGTGACATCACGACACGACCACACATGACGTCTCGGCAATGCATGACAAGGCAAACGCAAGCGCGCGTCGACACCAAACGCCGCTGTCACTGGGAACCAATGGTCACAGGGCATCCGAAACGACAATGGCATTCACGGACTTTCACTATGCTCGCTTGAGTATTTAGCTAGCTCTGCTTTCGAAAAGAGAGATCCGAACCTTTCAAAACCATTCTGCGATATAGTGATATTTGCCTCTTGTGGCCTAGTATTAAATGTGATATATACATACATATGCTTCGAATCCACATGAGAGCTTTGTCACTAGCAGTTTGTAAGAGTCTGGTTCGGATCCCCAGAGTGCTGGCACGCCGCTCTGACGTATGTGCGAAGTCGTGCCGTTGCACTTGTTTTATCTGTGAATTGCCCCCGTGTTGCTCGCTTGCCTTTCTGCGTTGCATGCTTTTACCTGAGCCTGAATCTACAGTCTGCGAGTACAAGTTAGTCCCGTGCCCGTTTTGCGAATCTACGAGCCGGCACGGCTGAAGCGCGTTGCCGCCTGGCATGTTTTACGTGGCATAGCAGTAGAAACGCATGTCGCAGTTCCGCAGCGCTGGAGATCCTCTGCTGTCCGAAAACGTTCACGAATTCACAACACGATCGCGAATTCCCACAGAGGGGCATTTTTCCCTTTGAGCGCCTAGCGGCGAGATAGCCCGAAGCTGCGTTTGTCATAAATTCACACCCGCGACGGCGCACCGTCTCAGGCACTCTCAGCGGTATTCACGCGTGTGCACGATGCGCCCGGCCTTTTTGTGCCATATTTTGTACCATTTGCTATGCGAATTCGAAACTCGCAGGGCTTGCTTGCCGAATATGCTCAAACCGGCATATGTGACCGGCGTTTGGGGATGCACAACCGTAGCCGCGCCAACTCGAGCCGTGACACCTGACTTTTGCTGTTTGACGAGGTTGTAGCCGCACCCATGTTTTTCCCTCAGTTTGTATGATGTTAACCTTTGTTAATTCGACCTGCGCAGGCTGTGGCAACGTTGAATTCCCCGAACGGACCTGTGTGACAGGTTGTAGGAATTCACGGCTTACGGCGCGCCAGCTCGTGTCCAAACACCCGACTGCAACCTTTCGACAGCATTGCAGCCGGATGTTTTTTCTTCAGTTTTCATTGTGTTTGTATTTGCGAATTCGACCCTTGTGGGCGTTGGCAGCGGTGAATTCCCCGACGAGCCTGTATGACAGGTTGTGGGAATTCGTGGTTGGCGACGCGCCAGCTCGGGCCTGGAGTGAATGCCCAATTGCAAAGTGTTGTTTTGTCCTGCTGGAACGGTATCACCTAACAGGGTGCCGAACCTCTTCGTTGGTTTTGAAACTTATTCCTCGGATCTCCTTTGTTTTCACTTGTGTGTGAACTCCTATGTGATGGCACCAGGCTCGCGCGCGTAGTGACACGGCAGCCACAGGCTCAGTGCACTTCAGGCCAGCTTGTGCATGCCTGACATGGTCTTTCTAACTTTGTGGCAGATTGGGTCAGCAACTTTTGTTGAGGGTGCTTCTGTTGTGACTCATCAGCACGGGTGCAGTGCTTCGCACCCATGGCGCCTGAGACGCCAGCTTTGCGCAGCTCTGCGACCTTTCAAGTGCCATGCCAACTGCGACACCTGCTTTCAGCCCTTCCAGCCATACAGAGTCTCTCTCTGAATGGCTCGGTGTGCAGGTCTGAATGAAGGTCTGTGTAGGTCTGTGTGTGTGCAGGTCTGCGTGTGCGTGTGCAGGTCTGTGTGTGTTGTCTGTGTCTGTGTGTGTGGGTGTGTGTGTGTGTGCTGTGTGTGTG
>LGRX02001543.1:58111-73927 GCA_001247695.2 Cymbomonas tetramitiformis
CTACTTACCCTTGTTTATGTATAGACATGGCCATACTTACCCTGTACTTGAGTATAGATACATGATAGGTAGGGCCCTACTTACCCTTGTTTATGTATAGACATGGCCATACTTACCCAGTACTTGAGTATAGATACATGATAGATAGGGCCCTACTTACACTTGTTTATGTATAGACATGGCCATACTTACCTTGTATCTACCCATTTTCTAAGTGATTCATGCATTCACGGGCGTACGTATGGTGCGTTAGACATTGGGTAGGTACAAGGTAAGTAAGGGGTAAGTAAGGCCAAAAACCACGACCAAACATGGCCTTACTTGGGTTGTGTTGCGCCGCGGAAAAACTGACTAAACATGGCCATGTCTGGTCGTGGTTTTTGGCCATTCCAGACACAAGGTAGATACAAGGCAAACATGGCCCTACCTACGATTCCTAAATTCGTAGGGAACTCTTTAGTTTTATGTTATCACCGTTCCGAGCACCCGGCCCTGCGTGTTTTCTGTGTTTCACTGTCTATATATTTACCCGTTACAAATATATAGTCAGATCATCCTTTCTATAAGGTTATCGGTCCCGTACCGCGCTAGTGGTGCTCACTGCATTCAGCTCGCTTCGGCCTCAAAGCCGATTCTAATCCGTTCTTATCCGTCAACTGAGTGGGCTCGACATCTCCGTTACCGTCTTTGCCCGTTCAAGTGCTCCGCCTACCGTTTGTGATTGGTGGTTTACTTATCCGTTCTTATCCGTTCTTATCCGTTACAACTTTGTCGAAATTCTGGCATCCTACTTCGTTCCAGGCATGTCTCCCCAACGTCCTTCAACACTCTGGCCAGCAGCGCCTCTGCTGCCGGATAACTGGTTTTGTGAGAACAAACACGCAGTCAAGCACTACAAGTCAAGTGCAACGCTCACATATGTCAACCGTGAAACTGTGAAGCTATACACAAGATAATACGAAGTGTTATAGCTTCCGCCGAAAGAATGTGATGACAGCCCCTAAGGTGTCAGATGTGAAATGACAGATGCTATGAACTGTCTGACTACCGAAGTCGATATCGGAGATGGCGCTGATGACAGTGAAGAAGTCATAGTAGTCGAACCGTATCGGTGATGACACAGATGATGATGACACTGTCGGCGTGCCAAATCCAGCACACCACCTCGAGTGAGGTGGGCAGACCAGAATGAATACACTCATACCAATCTCCAGTCCAGACCAGAAGAAACCACAATCATGCCTGCCAGGGCTGAAAACCCCAAAAAGCTGGACAAAGTCCACACGGTCCTGGCAGGCCTATCAGCTCCCTGTCTCTAGTGCCAATCCTCCACCGGGGGAATAGAGTGCTGCTGTGCCCTGAAGGTCCGCACACCGCGGTGTCATGCAGCCGGATGCTTCGTCAGGGATATGACAAGGAGTACCCGAAGGCAGGTCCAGGTCACCCCGTCACCGTCAGACTTACAGACAAGGGAAGATGTAGGGAGGGTCACAGCGGGTGGAGGCAGAGGCTCTCACGTACGAGACAGGTGCCGGTCACGGTTCCCCGAAGGGTACATAAGGTCGTAGGAGTCAAGGTACGGCATGCAACATTCACATAACAGGTCTTGTGCATGCTTGCTAAACCTCTAGGCTAACTGTCATTCTATCGGTTGGTTGTTTTCTGCATATATTCTCAAAACCAAATCATAAAGTACCTGCAACAAAGTACCTGCAAAGCACAGTCAGAAACAAAACCCAAAACAGGACAAATCAGAGGGTACTCACAGTCAGATCATGCTGCTGCTTTCTGAGTAGGCCTCCATGTCGAAAATCCAAAAGATCTGGCAGCCTGAATCACTGCCTTTTGCATATCCATGTAGCTGTCAAAGAGCATGTTGAAGTAGGGCACGGTGTTCTTGGTGGGAGGAACTGGCTTGGTGTAGGGGTCAGCCAAGTTCTTCTCCGAAGGCACCCTCCAGCATATGATCCAGCCCAGTCTGATAAAGTCTCTGAGCATATGGAATCTGACCAGAACATGCTTGATCTTCTGGGACAGTGGGATATTTTCAGCAATAGACCTGCATGCATCATTATCCAGGAGAAGAGGAACCGGAAGCTCCAATCTGGGGCAGGTTGCTGAAGCTGGAAGGTATTCTGTGCTTCTCATATTCTGATAGTCCACTGGCCTGCGGTCTGAATCTGAATAAATCTCGAGCTCATCTGTCACTGACTTGCCATCAGGCCTGACACCACCGACTCCTGTACCCGTAGGTGTAGTGTAATCCAGGAGTTTAGTCAGGAGAGTCCCCGGCTGTAATCCAGGGTAGCTGAATGCAATGTCAGTGGCGACCCTCTCGGCCTCAGTGATCTCAGAATCAAGTCCAGTAGTAGAGGGTGGCTGTCCCTGAATAGGGTGTTGTATATAGCCGAATATTTCTGTCAGCATAAACATGAGAGACACCACCCGCTGAGCTGCAGTAGATGCTGCAACATATTCTGAACCCGTAGAAGATGTTTCTGTGATTGTCTGTCTGACTGTACCATACTGTAGAATCATGCCACAGAAGAATATCACCATGCCAGAGTATGATCTAGCTGAGTTTTCCAGGTCTCTGGCAAGGTCAGCATCGGAGTACACAAACAGTGTGAGCACCCGTGCTGGCCTCTCAGGGTAATAGAAGGCCATTCTGTAGTGTGCCGTGCAGTCCAGATACTGTGCAATTCTGATAAGAGCCTTCATTGAGTCCTCTGAGGGACAGGCCACAAACTGTGACAGGTAGATCACTGCATAGTAGATATCTGGCCGTGACGTCCTGCTGTGCCAGAGCAGGGACCCAAGGATAGACCGATAGGGTTTTACCAGAGTGAGGTCAGGGTCTACTGGTTTTGATATCACCAGTTTAGAGTCCATAGGTGTACGGAAGGGTCTCTCGGGTATGTTGTTAGCTGTCATAAGGTCTTTAATCTGTCGAGACTGATTGAGGTACACCCCCTGGTCATCATGCTGTACTGTCATCTGAAGGATAGAGGATATAGGACCCAAGTGTTTGGCCTTAACTCCTATGCTGGTATTTACCCCGGAAACGGGGTAAGATTAATTGACACATTCCTTGAATTTTAGCCCCATAATACCCCTCTAGGGACTCCCAATGGCCTTGGTGGGTATGTCGAATGGACCGCATGAGAACCACCGCCAAATATATGTAGGGTCTTTCAGCGAAAACAATGGTATGACAAAGTTCGAATGGTATGTCGACCAAAGAGGTAATGAAACCCATGCTAGCATAGGAGTTAAAAGTTGCTCTGAAAGCGGTCCAGAAGGCCCTCTCAAGAGCCGTGGAACAGGCCATACCAAAGTCATCCACATATACCACACACATAGCCTTAACCGTAGGCGTGTAGATGTAATAGATACAGGCATCATGTGTAGACTGTCTGAATGATTGTCCCATGTATTTGAAACTGAGCATAAACTGTTTAACCATCCTCTGCCATGATGCGCCGGCAATCTTGAGGCCGTACAGCGCATATGAGAGCAGGGCATAGCTGTAGCCCTTAAAGGTATAGCCAGAGGGAAACTGAATCCACACGGGGAACTCAAGCTTAGCATGCATAAAGGCCTGAGACACATCCAGATGTGACACCACCAGCTGGAATAGAGCTGCAAATATGAATAGCAGTCTGAAAGCTGATATCTCTGGGGTAGCTGAAGAGGTCTCCCACGGAAGATAGCCTGTAGTTCTGCTGCCGTCACCAGCCATACGGGCTTTAAATATCTGATAGGGCTTGCCTGCACCAGTAGGGTCAGGTTTGAATGGCATAGACTATACAAATAGTGTAGTAAGGTACTGTGCATTAGCCGGAGGTGTCCCCAGCTTGAGCTTTTCCTGATTAACCATATCACCAACCTCCTGATCCATAGCTTTCAGCCAGTCTTCAGACTGTGGTGAAGATAGGGCCTGTCTGACACCGTGAGGTAGCTTAATCTCTGGTGCCGAGACCTCAAGCATATGTGTAATAGTAGAGGTAGGAGCATCAGAGAGAAACTGCTCCATGCTGCTGAAACTGCCAAACATGTACTCTGCTCTGAGGTCACTGCTGAGGGTGTCAGAGAAGGGCAGGTAAGCTGCTGAGTGTGTGGACGGAAAGATAATCAGGTTGGCTGGTAGATCAATGTGCCAGCCAGCCGGCTCGTCGGTGCAGGGTTCCAGGATGACACCGTAGGGCCTCCTGTTGCCTCTGTGGGTGGAGATGAGAATAGCACTGTAGATAGGTGCTCTGATTGTCTGACGAGCCTTCACAATAGTCCAGATAGGATAGTGTTCATTGATGCTATTTAGCTTTCTGTAGCAGTCCAGATAGTGTAGAAGGTCCCGGTAGTGCCGACCATCTGATGTCTGTAATACATATCTGACTGCCATAGTCCAGGTAACTGTGCCATCTGTCTGAATAAGCTGAACACATGCGTGTGACTCCTCTCCGTCAAAGAAAGAGCCAATACCATGAACCCTCGAGCCTGCTGTGTCAAAGCTGTCACCGAATGGCTGTGGTCTGTCATAGGATGCATCAAACTCCCGCTCTGCCTGGTGTGGGTCTGGAAAGGAGCCCAATATCTCTCCCATGTCCTGATGATTATGAATCCAGTGAGGCTTACCAACATAGTGTATCATATTAGTCTCAGTATCCAGGATCTTATATGCCAGGGAGCTGACTGATACACCGACAAGACGGCCCGACCAGGCCGCCCGCTGGGACTTCCTAGACATGCCAGGCTGTCTGGAGTTCCGCTGCTGCTGAGACATAATGACATAGCAATTCTGGCCGAAGGCCTTCAGTTTTGCATAGCCATAGTGATAGCCTCTGATCTGATGAAATGGTGTTGTAGAGATGTTCTTGTGAGTAGAGATATTCCATATGAAGCCAGCATGGGTGGCAGCCAGAGGCCAGTAGTCCTCGGGCATGCCAGCTGCCAGAAGTAATGCCTTAGCCATGTCTGATATCTTGCCAATGGCATTTTCTGCATGAGGGTTGTCTGTATGTACTGTAGGAGATGACTTCTGGTGTAATATACGGTGTTTTTGATAGAAAGCCACACACTGGGGGTCACCCATCTCTGGAGCACAGTCTGTACGGAGTGTTATGGACTGTGGTGCATATCCCATAGCATGTAAGCTGCCGTAGAAGTGAACCAGACAGGTGTAGTATTCTGATTTTTGGACGAAGGTGTACACAAATATGAATCTGCTGACATAGTCAATGAACTGGCATCGGTACAGGTGGCCATTGTAGCCAGCTGGGGTAATAGGTCCTGTCAAGTCAGCAGCCCACTTCTGGCCGGGCTGTATGGCCACTGATCTCAACTGGTCATGGTGTCCACAGGGCTTCTGCTTCAGCTTACTGGTACAGCATACTGCACAGAACTGAGAGCAGGTCGGCATAGCTGCTATAGCTCGCCTAGACAGCAGAGGCCGACCGAGCTGGATGCCAGGCAGGTCGTAGAGCTTAAGCAGACTGGCTGTAGAGCCGTGACCCATGACTGCATGGAACTCCACAAAGGGACTGACCCGAACAGGTGTGTTTCTGTTCCTGAACAGGATACAGATCTCAAAGGGAGTGCCATCAATGAATACTCTGTCAGGTCCGCCATCTGAGCCAGCCGGTGTCAGTGGGTGACTGGAAGCATATGTGTGCTTCCGAGAGAAGCTGAATATCCTCTTACTGCCTTTAGGATAGATGTGTAGTACCTCCATAGTACAAGTCTTGTGCCATATCTGGTGTTGTGGCATATACGGGACACTCCAGAAGTAGGTGGTATTATGCGGGTCAAGGAGAAAGTCATGGTTGCCCTTAGTCAGCATTCTGTCAATCATACTGATACTGAAGGGAATGTTGCCATAGAAGAACTGACCCGTCCACTGTTTGGTGTGACAATCATCTGAAATAGACCAGTGCTCAAGAGCCGGATGATTGTTACCCTCTCCAACAGGCAGAGAGTCCCCATACATAGATACATCAAAAGCCGGAGTACCAAGTTTAGCTGTAGCTGTAGGAGAGCCGTGAGTAGTAGCCCATTTAGTGTACTCGCTATTACTCCACTGCCAGTCTGATGAGTCTCCTGTGCGGGTCCTGACAGCTGCTGAGCCGAAGTGGTGAGAGTGCGGGCGCTGCGGCTCATCCCAGAGGTAATCCACCTGATTGTCTGTGATACGATATGTTCTGCCTGAGTCCAGGTGGGTATAGGTCATGGTAATGAAGTCTGGGGAACTGAAGCCATGCCGGAGCATAACCCGGGTAGATAGGAGTGTCCTGGCGCCTTCTTTGAAGTGGCAGCCAGGTATAGTGTACTCGTCTATCTCCCCCGACAGTATCTCACGGCCATAGAGGTGTAGTGTACAGGTCCCGTCAGTTCGGGATACGGGACCTGTCATCACCGTAGAGAAGCCAATAGTGGCGGAGGTGTCTAGAGCCGAGATCCTGGACCTGGTGCCTGTGATATTCCCAGTGGCACCAGAGTCTACCACAATGCCATCGCCGTCCCGTGATAGTGTATAGGCCGAGACAACAGGGCTACAGGTGAACACTAGCCCAGGTGGTGGCGTGCCGTGTGCCGTCCAAGTGAAGCCGAGCCACCAAGACATGTGCACCACGGCACCACCGACAGTGATCATGAGGTGTGCCAGGTGTGAGGTGGTCTCGAGGACACTGCCAGTCTGCTGCCAAGCCACGGAGCCAACACCACCGACACCTCTGTCCACTGTACTGTCGCCTGATATTGACTGGAAGTCCATGAAGAATAGGAATAGGCACTGAATGATAATAGCCAGAAAGGTTGCCAAGGCTAGAGCCGTGAGGTGTCGGGACCGCCTGCGGCGGTCCTCACTGTCTGCTGTTATAGTTGACCGGAACAGTTGTATTTGTGAGGCGGCATCGGGCGGCATACCCGAGCTGGTGAACTGGCCGTGGTCACTGTGAGGGTCTCCTGTGCCAGATCCAGAGGAGGAGTGTCCAGTCCCAGAATCTGACCATTCCCAATCACAAGAACCACTGTTCCCATTGTTACCAGCCCAAGTGCCACCATCAGAGCCCCAGTCATACAGTATCCCCGTCCCCGTCCCCTGGGCCCCTCCCCGTGGGCCCCCAGGTGACAGCAGTCTCAATCTGTCCGAGGCATCCTCCTGTCCCTGAAGCAAGTCTACATCTGCCATGGCACAGCCCAGGAAGCCGAGGACAACAAGCGTGGAGACGAGAGCATGTCTGTAGAATGGTACACCACCCCTACCTACACCCCTACGCAGGGTAGGTCCAGTGACGGAGGGTGGAGGGTCATAGTGCTGTCCTTCCCCTGAGCCACGGGGCTCAGGGCCGTCGGTCTCGTCCGAGGCCTCGACCACGGACCCCGCAGGCACCCCGTGCCCGCTGGCAGGGGGGTCCGTGGCCGTGGCATATAGTCCCGCTCCTGCAGTGACAAAGCACGGGCCAGGGCTGGGAGGGAAGGGCATCACCGGAGGCGGTACTCGTGGAACCCTCGATGTCGTTGCGGCCGAAGCCGGCAGGGTGTCGTGCCACTGGGTGGGCTGGGTGTGATCCTCACACCACAGCCTGTCCCAGTGGTCCTGCTCCCTGTCGGTGAGGCCGGGAGGAGTAACAACCTTTGAAACCCGTGAGGGAAGGGACCGCCGCAGCTCCACGGGAGGGCCGGGCTCCGGTCCAGTTACAGACTCCAGCTGTGAACTCCAAGACCTCGGCCCCCAAGCCCCCCCTTCCTCCCGGGTCTCACTGTGATGTTGTTCGGTCATTGACTGAAACCGAAGGTCACCTGCCAACACCATGTCAGCGAACAACCCGGAGCCAGGCTCCAGGGGTGTCTCGTGTGCGAAGAGCGCTGACACGGGGTGCAAACAGGTGTCTCCATGCTCGGCATCGTCCGGTGTGTCATCCGATACAGCCGCGGCATGATCCAAAGTCTGAGCGGTCCCGTATAACATCACACCTGCGTCGAGATGTGATCGGATAGACGCAGGCTGTGGGTCACACGGTGAGCATGCGATGCTCGGGTCCGCACGGTAGAACGACGAAGAATCAAGCGGTGCCACGGCAGGTGCAGAGTCCATGCGGGCAACGACCGGTGGGGTGTGCGTGGTGTCACGATCGACACCACCCACCCCGAAGCCGTAAAAATGAACTCTCCCTAGAGAAAGGGAAGAGTACGGCTCCTGAAGATCTTGCTCATTGTAGTCCGCTTCCTCCCCTGCAAAGCAAAAGGCCTGGAATTTTGCGGAAGCTTTTCTCTGAAGCCGATCCCACTCCTCATGTTGTTCCTGAGTGTAGGAGTCAGTCTCCCAAGCATCCCACTCAGAGTCAGTCCACTCCTGTGGTGCCCAAGCGGGTGCATGAGAGTCCTCATCCCCCTGGGTGAGGTAGGCGGCAAAGGACAGGGATCCGTCGTCAGGGTACGTGCACACCGACTCCGAAGAGTCACAAATGTCTGGTGTGCCGTGTTCCCAACAGACTGCCTGAAAGGCCTCCTCCGAATGCTCATAAGCTGCCTGAAAGCGAGCTGTCAGAACATCCGTGAAGGCCCCTTCGGCTAGAGCCTCGGGGTCAAGCCGCATGGAGTGTGCCGCCAGGTGCTGCATGTGTGTACAGTCTGCCTGGCGGTGCCTCCCACCACAGGACCAACAGTTGCCCATGAACTGTTTGGAACCCGGGTGGAAGGTGACTCGGGTCTTCTGCGATTTTCCCTTGCCCTTCTTGCCTTTGCCTTTGCCTTTGCCTTTGCCTTTGCCTTTCCTGCTGATTCCCTGTGGCCAATTCCCCCCCTTCGGCAAGGGGGAGGCAGCGAATCGGAAACTCTTCCCCTTCCCCTTAAAGGGGTGGGAAGACCGAGCAGGATAGTATACATCACGCGGGCGGGGAGGGCGCAGGTCAGGGGCTCCCCTGGAATCCAGACCGCCACGTTCACCGTGGCGGTGTCCTGCATCATTATAGAAAGCGCTAGTCAGTTGCTTCGCTTTCCCTAGTGTGTTGTAGACTCGCTGAATCGCGAGTCCACAGCTCACCAGGGTCAGCTCAGCTTGTGTTTTGACCTTCTCAATCGCATAGTCCTCGTGCACCTGTTTGTAGGTGACGGGACAAGTGCGACGAAGAAACAGACGGACCGCATCTTCCCTCGAGATGTCGAGGCTAGAGTGTTGCCCCAAGTCAGTCGAAGCGTTACTGACTGCGTCAGTGAACGCTTTGATGAACTGCTTGGGGTTTACACCTGCCGGGACCTCTACTGTGGGTGTGAAAATGAAGTCCGTCTTGTCGAAGTCTTCAAGGTCGGGCATTACGTCCCTGACTAAGGCGGTAAGAATTACTTTGCCGTCGTCAGGGAAGTAACGGTGAGCTTCCCGCACTGAAGCGAGCGCTGGCCCGCCACAGAGATACTCCAATAACTCCTTTAGGAGTTTGTTTGGAGTTGGCATCACTGTGGCGGTCGCGTCGGACAGCCGGAAAGCATGTGCGAAGAGGGGGTTAAACCGCGTGAGACGAGAGGTTAGCTCCTCAACGAGGGAGTCAAGTAGTGAACGAGCATTCGACTCGTCACCACAAAACCTCCACTCGTCAATGGCATCCCCCTTGCCACACAGCTTCGATTTAATCCCCTCACAAGTGCTTCAATCTTCTGGTGGTCATCCAGAAAAGCTGCGGAATCGGAATCAAACTTCTTTTCAGCCGCTGATTGTTGCGAAAGCGCAGCCACTGGTGTGGCCACCAGTTGGTCGAATTGTAATTGCCTCTTTGAGGCACCAGCCGGATGTGCTCTTAATCTCGCTGGTGCCATCAACTGGTACGGTGTAGAGGCCATGGTGAAATTTACAGTCGCGGTGATCGAACGTTAGTCTAGAAAATCCAATAAATCAAAATGTTCGGTGATCAAGGTTCTAAAAATTGTACTAAAAAGATCTCAGCAAGAGAAAACAAATTTACACTTGAACAATCTATAAAAAATAAGGGCAGGGGCTCAAAATGCGGGTTCAAAGGTTCAAATTTTACAGCCGCGGAGAGGGTAGGGTAAGAGAGGGTGGCGATCGTGTCGTGAGGCTTGGTGATGACGCGCGTACTGCTTCGGAGGCTGCGGCTAGCTAGACCGGTCCGCCTGAGCCCTAGGCAATTGTGCTCACGAACGGAAATTCATCCTCTCTCTCACTCTACCCCTTCCGTGACTAGTGCGTTTAGAACCTCATGCCCGGATCTCAGCCCCAAGCCCCTATAAGAGCTTTAGCCAGCCATAATTGGCGGTTCTAACAAACCACCTTAGGCCGGTGGTGGGCGCAAACCTGTGAGAACAAACACGCAGTCAAGCACTACAAGTCAAGTGCAACACTCACATATGTCAACCGTGAAACTGTGAAGCTATACACAAGATAATACGAAGTGTTATAGCTTCCGCCGAAAGAATGTGATGACAGCCCCTAAGGTGTCAGATGTGAAATGACAGATGCTATGAACTGTCTGACTACCGAAGTCGATATCGGAGATGGCGCTGATGACAGTGAAGAAGTCATAGTAGTCGAACCGTATCGGTGATGACACAGATGATGATGACACTGTCGGCGTGCCAAATCCAGCAGGTTTACCGTACGACGTTTTTGACGTCACCACCGTTTTCCTCGTCGAATTTTACCCTAATTTGACCCCTACATCGTCCGATTCCGTTAATTTTGCGAAAAGTTACGTTATCGCCATCGACCCAAACGTCCACTCAACTTTCTGACCAGCAGCACCCCTTCTGGAGTGAATACGAGTTACCGCACGACGTTTTTGACTTGACCTCCGTCTTCCTCGTCAAATTTCACCCCAATTTGACTTCTCCATCGCTTGATTTGGTTAATTTTTCGAGGAATTACCTTTCACCCACGAAACCCTATCGACGCGCCTTCCAGATTTTGCAGCCGCAGAGATCATGGCCTCGCTACGCCAGCGTGCGCGCATGGCCGCAGTTCGGTCTGCACTGGACTTGCTTCGACGACAACATCTTCCCTTTGACTGTGGTCTGGTGGTGCCTGGTGGTGCTTACACACCAAGCACCAAGCTCGAGTCCATCGCGTTCGCCATCAACGACGAGTGCTTTGACTCCTTCGACTTCGTCCCTCCACTCCCTTCGCCCTCGCCTTGCACCCCACCTCTTCACCATCTAGTGGTGTGTGGTGATGTTGCCACGCCCACTTCGCCCCTCTCCATCATCCCTTTCGAGTTCCTCCCCATGACCTCGATCACGTTCCCTTACCGCATTTTTCACCTTCCACCTCCCCAACCCCTTCTCATCGACGCATTCGCTCTGGTGGTGCCAGGCTACTTTTGGCTTTGGCACCGCACAGGAGTTGGTTGATTCGTCGTCTGGATGCCCCTCGACATCTTCGAGGAGACCGCCGCCACCACTTAGTGAATACGCGGCCACATCGCAACCGACTATTGAGTGAGCTAGTCTAGACCTTAGTTGCAATTGTCTTGCAGAGTGACACCGCATCTTGCCAGCTGTTAGCTAGCTGCAATGGTCCCTTGAACTCTGACATTGAGTGACATTGGGTTTAGGTTTTAGGGTTTGCTTGCTTCGGGATGTCCACTCACACCTTCGGGGTGAGGTGGTGTCACGGGGAAGCTGATTTCCCCCCCACTGTATGGGGGCCTGCTTCTCCCTGTTTCACCCCTCGCCGTGTGTGTGATATGTGACACCCATAGCCGTGACACCATCGGGTTGTGAACTCGAGGGCACTGGGTGAACTACCCGCATCGGCTGGTCGATATAGCCTTTGATGGTCGCATGTTGTTCATTTCATGCTTGAAGCGAAGACGCGTCTCATCAGAACACTTCGGTTCTTCAAGACTTGTCTTGCTTCGCCATCTCGATGCCATATACTTGGCCTCTCGATGACAGATGTCACTCACCTTAGGTGGATGACATACATGATGATTGTACATGTCATAGTCGACCGTACTGACAATACTCGACGACTGTATGTCATTATGACATATGACATGACGTGGTATGGTATGATATGTATGACACATATGACACATATGACACACATGTCATCGGTCATATCCCTGACAGATCTCCCCTCTTAAAAGTGTTGTGACCTCACAATATAGGGTGCATACCTTTGTATGTGCCTTTGATGTCTTTGTTGTTGAACTGACCAGTCTTCTTACACCGATGAGGCGTCCCTCAAGGTGTTTTAGGATACCGGGGGGAACTGAGTCCACTTTAAACCCTCACCTTATGTCAGGGTTATGACCGATGACATATGTGTCATACATGTCATACGTGTCATACGTGTCATACCATGTCATACCATGTCATGTCATGTCATGTCGTGTCATGGCATATATCATAATGACATACAGTCGTCAGTACGGTCGACTATGACATGTACAGTCATATCATTTGTCATTCACTCACCTTGAGTGACACCTGTCATCGAAAGGCCAGGTACTGGCATTGAGATGGCAAAGCAAGATGAAGTCTTGAAGAACCGCAGTGTTCTGAGAGGACGATGTCTTCGCTTCAAGCATGAATTGAACAAGCATGCGGGTATCACATGGCTTATTCGATCAGCCGATACTGTTGTTCACCCAATGCCTCGGGTTCACAACCCAATTGTGGTAGCACCTGAGAGGTGCGGGGCATTGGCGTAATATGAGGTAGCATTGAGCTACAGCAACACTTCTGGAGAAGCGTATGCACTCATACCCACACATACGCTGCGCGAGCTGTTAACGTTCAATAATAGCCGCGCCATATATCATATATCATATCGCTTACACAGCGATCCCTAAGAGTGGTATTCTTACTCGTCAAGGCGACGAACGAGGACACATCAAGTGTGAGTGCAGCAGTAGAGATATTGTATTTTGTATGTGCAACAGGTTCGCGGATCGCGTATACATACAGGCGCCGCAGTCGCACATACACGACATATCTCGCATAATATCAACCGCTGCGGAATAAACAGCGAAAGGAGTGTGCGAGGAGATATCGTCCCAATCGCATTTACTCGCATATACGTCGTCAGAGGATAACAGCGCGACAAGGTGTGCATACAGCATACAGATCGCACATACATGCTGCTATCATTCGCAAAATTGTAAGATATGCGACAAACTGACGCGAGTATGATCAAATCATCATCAGAATATGATCCGTGCGCGAGATGGCATTCGTACCATATGCCGTACATAACTGCGACATATATGTTCACCATTCGCAGCGCACACATCAAAATCGCTGATACTGTAAGTCGCTGATAGTCGCTGACTTGATAAAATCGCCTACTGCACTGAATAATTTACCTTGCAGTTTATGTATCAAAATCTCGTCATTGCACCATTTGAAATGAACCGTGCAAAAAAAAAATCACTCGTCTGCGCGCATTATGATTTACCTTGACAGGATATGTATACACCTGCTTGAATCATCATGATCAGATGACGCGCGATGATGGTAAATATATATGCAGCATGCTATACAAAGTCTGTGATGCTTGCACATAGTAGATGGTATTATCCATTCACTGGCAGATTTACATACAAGTTTGTAATCATATATGTGTGTACCATATGCTGTGTGTATAACTATACCACACACACACACATAGTATGACAACAGATGAAAGTGGATGCTGTGCAGCAAATATCATAGTGTGTGCAGCAAATCAAGGTATGTCTTACACAAGGTCGACTTTACACAAAACTTCCGAAAATATTTTTATTCGATAAACATGTCGCTCAAAGCAATCTAAACATATTGCGTACTCCGGGTATGCAATTGACCCAGGCATTGAAAAGTTATGGTCGATACCGCTCAGTTATCTCCCATACTTAACCATACATAAGCGGAAACTTAAATCGCTTATATCTCACGATCTAGAAAATCAGAAGTTTTGTGTAAAGTCGACCTCGCGTAAGACATACCTTGAAATAGCACATGTGTGTACAATCATAAGTGTGTGCAGTACTTACTATACATCCAGCACCACACACACACTTGCAGTATATACTATTCATTCAGTATATACCAAGTGCATGAAGCAAGATGTACCATGGGGCACTGTACATTTGCTAGTGGTTTTTGTACAAAACCTAGTGGGTTTCACTATATAGTGGAGTGACTCCACTATATAGTGAAGTGACTCCACTATATAGTGGAGTGACTCCACTATATAGTGAAATGACTCCACTATAGTGAAATGACTCCACTAGATAGTGGAGTCCACTATATAGCGGAGAGACTCCACTATATAGCGACTTCCCTCCACTATATAGTGGAGTCATTTCACTATATAGTGGAGTCACTAGACGCTGAGACGCTGAGACGCTGAGACGCTGAGACGCCTTGTGAAGAGACATGAAGTTAGTCTGAATTTTGTCACTCGTGGTGCGGTTGTCGATCTTGGCTGCAGGGTAGATATCTTCCGCGGAGGTGACTCGGGCCGCATTGGGAATTTACTTCGGCCACATTTCGGTCCGTCTCGGCCCGAACCCAAAATTGCCCGCCGCAGGCGCAAAATTTTAATTTTAAGTATGACAATTTGTCAAAAATCGATAAAATTTTGGAAATTTATCGATTTTCCCCTCAATGCGACTCGGCCCATCCGGAACTTTTCCTTCGGCCCGCCTTCGGCCCGGGCCTCCGTGACACGGCCCCGGGCCGGCCAATCCCAGGAAGATATCTTCCCTGCTTGGCTGTCCCCAAGACTCCCTTGGCATACAACTCCACTTAATAGAGCAACCGCGAATGGAGGTGTAGGGACGGCGTGCATGTGTATTACATCATATCGCATCATATCTACGAGTGTCGCTTGATATGGTATACCACGAGTGCAAATGCAATATTGTTTTGCATATTATCGTGTTGTCACTCAGCAATTGTAGAAAGCCTGAGGCGCTATATATGCATGTTATATCATTCGAATGAGGGTTGCCCGATATTTCACATCTTTTACCGATGCCGTTTACATACACATCGCACCTGGAGGGGCTCTAAAATGGGGATTTGGGTTATTAGGGTTTCAAAGTATTGATATATTAACATAAAACTATGATATATAAGTGTCTAAACACAATTCGATGTCGAGGAAAACGATGGTCTAATCCATTTTCCATGATTCGAGACATTCGAGACATGCATGACCCATCTACAAGTCACTTTAATTATGCCCATTGGTATCTTCCCTAGCGGGGTGTGATTCCGCTTGTATTCCTAACCATTATTGCAAAATACTTAAAACATACATATTTATACCGACCCAACACACTCTTTAAATGATACACCAAAACAGTTACATTCACTTTCGGCTCCGGAGTACATCCGGCAGATGGGGGTCTACTTACGATTGCCCCCTGAACTTTTTTTGTGCCCCCTGAAAAATTGCCCCCTGAACTTTTTTTTCAGGCCCTGAAAATATTTTTCAGGCCCCGAAAACCATTTTCAGGCCCTGAAAATGGTTTTCAGGGCCTGAAAATCACTTTCAGGGTCTAAACTTGTTTTATACTAGGCTAGTTATACACCTTAGAAAAAACTTCATGGATAATATAATTTTTACACCAATTTTAAGGGCCTGAAAATTTGGAATTCACACTCTTAAGATGCCCCCTGAACTTTTTTTTCAGGGCCTGAAAATATTATTCACTTTTCGTGTTATATAAAGTTTACAATTATATTCTCATGTCCTCATCTTGCCCCCTGAAAATGGTTTTCAGGGCCTGAAAATTTTACAGTGTTCAAGCCCTGAAAATTCACATAAGGCATTTTCAGGCCCTGAAAATGCATTTTCAGGCCCTGAAAACATTT